>JAHWXV010685823.1:0-10554 GCA_024586415.1 Phrixothrix hirtus | reverse complement strand
TAATAGTCTGTGAGTTCAACTTTTAAAACAACCCCACACCTAACACCAATGTAACGAAACTAGTTAATCGTTTCATAATGTTTATTTATTTTCATTAAAATTATAATTAACTATGTACACTAATTTATTTAAATATTTAATTATTAATTTTACAATCCACTAACAGCACACATTTATATCTATTTATGTATATTTATATTTATATCAGTAATGAATAGTGCAAGATTCTAATAAAAACTAAACTAGGAGAATTTAATACGCTGCATATATAGGAAAGATAATTCTAGAAACAATAGAAATAGAATATTCCAGAATATTACTTATAATAATGATGTAATTCTATAACACATTGCTGACCTAGTTGAATTGACAGACATAAATTACTGCAATAAGGCAATTGCGGATTACATCATCTATTTTATTACAAAGAAAACATTCTAGATGATTCTAGAATTTTCCATTTACTGTTTCTAATTTTTGTTACAATATGTAAATTTTATGTTTTTTAAAAGTAAAATATAAAAATATTTATTTTCAATTCAATAAATACTTTACAGTTATTTAAAATGAATGATAACTTCTACAATTATCAATTAATAGTTTATTTACAAAAGTCAATCATAACTCAAAAGCTATACTTAAAATGCCCTAGATCACCAATACTTTTTAAATATAAAGAATTTTTTACTGAAATATAGGTAAAAAACGAAGTATTGTTTTTGCCCAAAATTTTCGATGTCGCGATTGTAGTGAAAATGCACATTCTCTGGTCCCGTGAGTTCGAAAGTCATGTTTTTGGAAGTTTGTCTGTGTGTGTGTCTGTGAACATAAAATTTTATATTTAAATTTGTATCCATCACAGCACGCGATTGTAACAATTTGACTAAAATGGTATAACCGGAAATGCCACTTTATTCTTGCCATTTCTTGGTTTTTTGCGATTTTCTTGAAATCAGCTCCAACGATTTTTTAGCCATTTGATGTCCTTTCATATAATTTAAACGGTCTCTCAGAAAATTTTCCGTAAATCGAATAACCGGAAGTACCTTCACTGTTAACTCTGAATAAAATAACTATGAAACTAAAAGTTCTAGCTAAATGAAAATTTATATTTAAGGTCATAACTACCTTTGTATGCAAAATTAAGAATTTGGTTAACGTCGAATAACTGGAAGTACCACTTTATTTTTTCCGCTTTTAGATGTTTCCCGAATTTTTAATTTTTTATGATTTTCTTGAAATTGACTCTAATGATTGTACTTAAACTTAGTATATTTCGTAGCTACTTAATTCCATTTTATATGAATTAAATTTTTGAAAATCAAGTAACCGAAAGTTCTTTAAGTATTAATGGTGAACTAAACATCATATAAAAGTAAAATTTTATATTTGAGTTTGCCACTTTCCATATATGAGACGAAAAGAATTTAGTTAAAATCGATTGACCGGAAATGCCACTTCTTATTCTTGTGATTTTTAAGTTTTTTGCGATCTTCTCGTAAACGGCTATAATAATGTTTTTAATACTTGCCATAGTTCTTATGTATTTGATGATAATTTACGTGAACTTAACGGTTTCCCTGAAAAATGTGTTGAAACGAGTTAGTAGAAAAAATCTTTGGGGTTAAGCAGTGTTTTGCGTATCCAGTAATTTGGATGAGTGACCGTTACAATTATCGTTCTTAAAATAAACTTAAATAATATTTTAATCATTTGTGGACATTATTTGCATATCCATATATTTAAGAGAAATCGTGTGTTGTGCCATATTAGATTTTTTGTATTGTAATAACTGTGACGTTTCAAATTGTGATGAAAGGTGCACGGGGAAGACAAAGAATTTACATTCTACTTGGTGATAACTCGGTCGTGCGGGGCGGTCCTGGTGATGTCCTCAACAACTCGGAAGGCTCTATTCGTCTGGCTTCGCGGTCGGATATCTGTGAAATGATTATTTACCGGGGATGTCGTTTGTTAAAATGACGTCGCTCGTGGTCGTGAAACGAACTTCGGTGATACTTAATTGATGATCGTTTCGGTTTTCGGCGGTATTAAAAAGAAATGTAGTAATAATAATTTATTTATAAAATTAAACGGAAATTGGAACAGTGTATTTACACAAATCAAATCAAAATTATAATAGTTTAAAATGAAAATAAAATAAAAATAGTTTTCTAATAGCAGACAAAATGGATTAATTACAATCATTTATGTATGCATAAAAAGTTAGCTTTTGTATTAGATCTTTGCGGCTGTCAATATTTAATGTCATCGTGGCGTGTTCTGTCTCGGCCAAGTTCTGCCTACCTGCTATGTCTGAGCACGAAAGTCGGCAGTATGCTTCGAAATCTGAGCACGGGCGTATCGCTCTTGGCGGCCGCTGTGTACATAGTTTATACAAGGGACGGATATTTGATGCGGTGGTGTTAGCGTTAGCGACCTTTTTTGCCACTCAGTAACGCTAAGCGTCACTACGTCTAGCGACATTTGTAGTCACTACTTAGCAACTAGTCTGCAAATGATGGAATGTATTATATGATGGGTAATCTCGGTACAGCGTACAACTCAATGCACAACGACATTAACGAGCGCTTGGCGTCTTGCATAAATAGTTACAGAGCAACTTGTTTGTGGTCGACCCAAAATCGATTATGTTGCAGGTTTGGCGGCGGCAACGCCAGGGACACTTGCTTATGAGTATTTCTGAGGTTATATTGTTCTACACTTCGGTCTGTCTTCGTTACAGAGCAACTCGAGATAGAGCGTCGTTCTAGAATTTGTATATATAGATCTCTAGCATGCGGCGCTTTTGAACGGATTATTAATTTGAACGGTATTCAAGATTTTAGCAGTCTTGGCGAGTCCAGTAGACGTCACGTGGAGATAACTGCAAAATTTAATAACAAAATAGCTTGACTTTACAGAAAAGCTTTTACGGTCTATGCGCGAGGCAATATCCCGTATTGAGTCTCATACGAAGACTGACTTTCAATTCGCAAAAGTGTCTTATTTATAGTTAAATTCATATTCCTGTTTTTTATTCAGCGAATATGGATTTCGACGATTTTCTTTGTCTGCTATCTAATCAATTCGAATAATAGATACATTTACTTTTAACAAATCATTGCACAACGTGACGCAATATTATGTAATAGTATTTAATTAATTTTCTTTAATTAATTAATATTTAAATCATTTGAGATTGTTGCTTATGTTAATTATTTCGTTTATCGAATCAATCTTGACTGATTTCGAACAGTAAACGGTGATTTCTGCGCCAGGTTGTGCAATCTTTATTGATTAACTTATAGCATGTTTTATAATAGCTTTTAATTAAGCAGTTGTTTCGTTTGCAATTAAACTAAAACTATACACTCGCGCGCGGTATTTAACGCTTTCTTAAAGTTTGTTTTGTCTTTAATGAAGTCTTAATTGTTACACTTCCGGAATAAATAATATAGCGAGAACACGTAGAATTCTCGGAATTCCATTAGATCAGGTTTCGCGATATTACTACGGTTCCACAGGAAACGTCACATAACTAGTACAAAAGGAACAACAAATGTACGTGATACACCGATAGAACTCTGTCTGGACTAACATTTGCAGCAATACCAAACAGATGGTGTTATTTACAGCAAAAGTATTTACAAAGTCCTTTGTGACCCACTCTCACCTATCAGATAGTATAATAATTTTTGTTAATTCACATATTTCAAACTTTTTTCGTATTTTAAAATATTCAAAATTCATCTCTATCTCGATGGAATGTTATTAGACTTATTTTACCAACAACTTTACATCAACATGCTTCTCTGAAAATATTTTAAAATCTAAAATCAATTCAAATACATTGACATTCTTTAAATTATCTTTTAGAGAGCCGAGTTTCAACCTACTGCACACTAGATGTTTGTTAGTACAAAATAATTCTTTTTTCTTCAACTTTAAAATAAATAAATTAATTTGTACCTATTCATAAACTTTCCTTAACTAATTTTTGACAAAAATAGCTAATTTTGAATTTAATATGATTTTTTGCAATGATAAGATAATTTCTATTTGCAAAGTCTATATAGTTTTAGTTTATTATAGATAAACTTTTAACTCAATCCTTAGTTTATTATTTGTATTAATCAAAATTAATTTGACTATACTATACAATTGCTTTTGTAATAATCACAAACCTCTTGCCATGTTAGTTGGCCCGCCTACTGAAATAGTACTTTTATTGGCCCCCATCAAAATGGTATATTACGATACAAGATAAGTACCTTACGACAGGTCGAGAAAAAGTTAGAAAAATGAGACCCAAAAGGGTTGAGTTTTGCTAATTTTCGATACCTATTGTACTAAAGCACTTAATGTTTATGTGTTATACACTATTTTTTGCGCTAACAACTATCAACCAATTACAACAATTTGATGCGAAACCTTTACACCGTTTCATAATAGTACTAGTGCCGTTTTGAATCATAACGTATCTGTTTTGTAACACAATCGTCGCGTTACTATGGCAATCACAACAGTTCGGGAAATATATCAGAACGTGACAATCAACATGGTCGGTAAGTGTATGAAAATAGGTTAGTAGCGAAAAAAATAATATATAGCACGCTATTCTTCATTATCAACTTAATTGGCATGGTATTTGTCGTAATATTGAATTGTAAACATTAACTAACTTTTTCGTTCTTTTTAAAATATCTAATAATAGTATCGAAATCCTCCAAATGATTGTGTTTTTTCTCATAAAAACGCCCTTTTATTTGGGTAGGTTAGGTTATATCCCCAGGTGGCATTGGAAAAATGACGCCAAAACAATTCTTGGTTGGTGTCAAATATTTTTGTATATGCATTTTGAATCTATTTGCTAGTTGTGTTTAAAATGGACAAAGGGAAAATTATCGATGAAAAAGTTTGTTTAATTATTGCTATAGGTATTGTTTAATTCTGGGAAATCAAACTTGAAAATTGCAAAATTATTACAGAGATAAGAAATATAGTTAGAAAATACATAACTACCAGTTCAGTTGCTGCAAAGCCTTCAAATGTAGGAAGAAGCAAGATTGCTGAAACTGTTAGAAAGGTATTGAGAAGAATTATTAAAAAAAAACAGCGTGCGAAGACAAATTTTCAGATCCACATCTTACAGCGAGGTCCATAAAATAAGACTTGGTACTTACAAAGTAAATGATCAAATAATAATAAAGTGTAAACAAGAACTGCTCTTAAAATTCACAATTTTGTTTCAGGATAAGGCAAAGCCACTTTTAATGTCACAAAAAAAGAAAAATAGACTAAAATGGATGAAATAACATAAGAATTAAAACCCTTGGCAATGGCATGTAATACAATGAAGGGATGATTCCAGATTTGAAGTACGCGTTGGAGACAGCAGGAGTCGAGCTTTTCGTTGGAAGCATGAGGCGTTCAGCCAAATTGATGAGTGGTGATGTTCGGGAACAGCATGTCATCCAAAGATACAGGGAAACTTTATTTTATTGGAGGAATTAACATTTTGAAAGAATCACTTTTACCAGTCATGGAAGAACGTCTGACATCAGGATAATATTTTGTCTTACATTAAGACGGCATAGCGTACCATATCTTGAAAAAAAGTTTAAAATGGATAGAAGGCTGTGGTATACCACTTTTAGGATGGGTTGCTGATAGTCCCGATTTAACCCCAATTAAAAGTTTGTGGTGCGAGATGAAAAAGCTGTTCCGGGAACATCTCGCCGGAACAATCCTTGCATTGTAAGTAAAGTAAATAAACGCTTCAAAAAACATGGGATTCCTTTATGCTAGAATTCTGCCGAGAAATTGTTACAACTATGCCTCCATGAATTTTGGACATTATAAGAAGTGGTAAACTTTCATATTGTTTCTGCATTTATGTTGAGCATTTTTTTACAATTCTCGTATGTGTGCTTGTTTAGTTTTAGTTATCGGTTTTAATAATTTAACAACTTTTTTTTGTAGCTATGAGATTCAGAAATGTTCCATGAATAAAAAAATTTAAAGTCCATGCTTCCTAAAAACAAATTGAAAAATACAAAGTAAAATTGATTTACCTTCTAGCAAATATAACTTTTTAATAATACTTTGAAATGAATTCATTACTTTTATTATTAGTGTAAAGCTTAGCAATATTTGGTGGTTCTTCATCTAAAATTACCACTATGTTATAATCTTGTTATGTTTTATTGTTTGGTTGCTTATTATGATAATATTAGGTCTTATAATGCTGCTTTGTTAACAGCGTTAGTGAATTGTGAATTTGTGGACCAAGTGCCTGGCTATATTTATTTAATATTATTTTCTGAACTTGTAATTTTATTTTTTGTTGCAACCATTCACAATCGGGGTGATTTTTACTGGTACCAGGAATTAATTCCTTCTAAGAATTCTTAATAGGCAAGACTTTTGATCACTATTAAACGTATTGTTAAATTTGATTTGCTATGGTTAATTACTGGCATATTTGATTTAATAGATTCTTTTAATTATTTTGAATTCTAAATTAATGTCAGATTGAATATTGAGTTTGGATATACAGTTGCGTTCATTTTGCAGCGGTGCAGTAAGCATTTTGAATTAATTAACGTAAATTTAAAATTTTAAAAGAATTTACAAAAGTTAGTAGTTGCTAAATTTTTAAGTATATGTTTTTAGTTCACATATACTATTTTATAATTTTGTATGGAAAGTTGATTTTTAAAGCATGTGTGTTGGACACGTGTGCGATAAAGAACGACCGTGTGGTGCGTTTGAGGCTTTTTAGCGGAGCCGCCAGGCAAAGGCGATCTCCTTATTTCGTTCGCAAAGAATTAATTGCAATTTATAGTTCAATTATTTTGTTTTCTTGTGCGAATAAGCAGCGATTCTGTTGCATATGTGCGGGACAAAGTTTCCGTCGAAATGCTTTTTGTGATAGTGCCATGCGTGAATTAATGATTATCTTTAAATGGATACCTAGTTTATTCCTAGATAATCACAAGCTTTCTTTGTGCCCAACGCACGAAGATGAAGCATATTTTGTTTAAGGTAGTAGCCGATTTAGTTTAATTGTTATTATGCATATCTTGAAAGATGCAAATTTTTGGGACAATTTAATAATGTTTTATCTGGACCGTACATGGTAAATTTTTTTATTACATGCTTTGAAAATTTAATTTATAATTATTTCAATGTTTTCATCAACTATAAATAACTTTTTAATCTACGGTGAGGAAATCTGCATTTCCGCCAGATTACATGCCTTGAGGTATCTTGAACGTCTTCAGAGTACCAGTTGTATCCAAAGGCTGGTACCGATGCTGTTACTGCTAGAGATGCTGAAATCTTCATGAATTAAATGAATTTCGCCTTCGATAAATTACATTTACCCGTGAATAAAGTTTTGCAGTTATAACACATTTACTTATTTAAATATAAACGTACCTGTGCATAATTAAATCTGTTTTAGGTAAATTACTTATCATTTGTACTAGATTTCTTTTGTACAAAAGGAAAAGGAACACATCAAAACATTTTGTAAGTATATTGTGACTAATTTTTATGTACATCGTACAGTTTATATAGTTGAATATTTATTGTAAATTTCGTACATTGAAAATTTCAAATTGTTGCTAAATTGATTGTTTCCTAGATTTTGAATTTATCTACATTATTGCATCATTTCTGAAATAATACGTTATGCAATGAACTTTGTCAAAATTCATTTATTTATTTGCTATAAAGTTTACTTCTTTCAAGGTTTATATTTTTATTTAATTTATTTTAATATTACCTGGTCACAAATTTCCAGATTGTCAGTTTTACACGCCAAGTTGGTAAGGAGTCGTCTGTTTAAACGACGTGTTGGCGCTCAACTTTTTTTAAACTCACTCATCATTCCCGAATTTCTTACTTCATCGCTAGAGCTAGCAACATTATTTGGGTTCACCAGGAAATAACAACCTGTCCTAGATGTGTGCACTTTTTGTGTAACAATACTATTTGTTGTTTGTAATGTGTTCATGTTCGGCTTGGCTATGGAACTTACGAATATAAAATGTTTATTCTATTTTTTATTTTTCGATAAAAGAATATTTAAAACCTTGAGAGGATTATATAGAAAAATCTGTTGTTTAACATATAAAATACATTCTGATAAGATGCCTGGGAATCTCCCATAAGTGGATATGTAACTCTAACAGCTGGACGAATGTGTAGATTAATTCGGTGATTCTCCATGTTATATTGAGTGGTTGCCTATTTTATATTACAGTGTTCTATTGTTGACACAATCATAAAAGCATTAACGGTTCAAAATATAACAATTGTAGTATGTTCTTATGTAGATAGTTTTAATCTACAGTTAATTGATAATCAAATTATATGTTATGGAGATGAATCAGATATTGAGTTAAAATGTGATGCATTAGTTATAGCTGATGGTAAAACAGTTGGTTATTGTAGTGAAGTGATGAATTTTATTAAAAGTCAGGCATTTTTAGAAACTATAAAATCTGCGGTAGAGAGTGAGACAAAAATACTGCAACATGAAATTTTGGATTGAAAAACTTAAAAAATAGTAATGTTGATATGATATAATTGCTCACTAAAGATGACACAAGTACTTCTAATTCCTGTGCTGTACTAGCTACTGCATCAGTCGATAGAAAGATAAATAGTAATGGTGTTGTACCAAATCCTTAAATATAAAAGGTTAGAAAATTCTGACAAATAATAGTCAAACTGATAGAACAAAAGCCGATATTAATAAGGGTGACATAAATCGCACAGCAAATAAACTCATTACAGGAAATGTGTGTGTAGCAAAGATGTATTTAAAGTTATCATCAAGAGAAAAAAGCATTCTGTTATTTATATAACCAGAGTAAACCCCAAAGTGGGTGATTACAATTGCAATCAAAATTTTCGGTGAATTATTATTCTTTTAAACTTATAGAAGATTCTGATTATGCTGATACTTTAATAAATGCTTTGTTTTGATTACAAGGAATTTATATGAAGATTTGATGCAACTAATACTTTTAAAAGTCCATATAAGCCAAGAAATTTTCAAAAAGTGTCAGCTTTTGCTGTTGTTTTGTATCAGGGTGTATATAAGTTACTGTCGTTCGTTAATTACGCATCACCTTGAATATGAATAATTAACACAAATTTCACTAGGGCAAGGATAAGTAAGCTTAGTTGAATCATCTAGTATTTAAATTTTAAAGAATAAATAAGTAAACGTAGTAAATTAATTTAATCCACCTCATATAGTGTTTTAAAGAATCATTTTATAAAATCATATTTAGTATTGCATTCAATACATCCGTGCTGCAAGATTAAAAACTTAGGCAGGGACGTTATTTATTTGTAAGTTTCGCAAATCATCAATTATTTAGTTACAGAATTTCAGCTTTGTTTAAAATACACACTAATAAGTTAACTGAAAGTTACGCTCCATCTTGGAAATAATCGAAAAGAGCGAACAAAGAAATCTTAAGTAATGTAGCATTTCAATTCTTTGTAACAAGCATTTAGGTCGCTATAATCGTGACATAGATGTAACAAATACAGGCGGTTGGCTGAAAAATTGCGTAACCGTCTGGGCAATTTAAGAACCTCTGTTTCTTGGAAAAACCAAAAACAAAGTAGCGAGTCGCAAGTCTTTGTACAGTCAGCTTGAATTGATATAAAACTGGTTCAGAATATAAAAAGTTAATTAGTTTACTGTTTCGGGAGTGTCTTCTTCGTTTTAGCTATCTGTTTAATTGTATCCATCGTAAATTTAGAGCGCCTGTCTTAGGCGAGGTAGCTGAGTGTTTAGGATTGAAAATTCAACACGATTAGAGGCAATTATACCCGTCTAGGCTCATTAACAAAAATTTGACAAGAAAAAACATGTACCTGTCTTTAAACACAAGTAATTCCGTAAGTGTTTATCTTACGCTTTTATGTTATATCTGTTATGAGCCCTCGATAGTCGTCGGAGCTTAAAACAATACCTGGCTACCATAACTTGACAATCGCCGTAACCATTAATGCATTTATTAGAGGGAAATTAATTCCCGTATTGAAAACTTGCGAAACATTAATTAAAGACTATTTCATAAAACAATTAATTCAATTTTTCCGTTTTAATTTGAATAGTAAATTACCATTTTGTTAAAATAATTGTTGTATACCGTAACGATTGTAAATTTTACCTTTACATTGTTTCAAAAGATACTCTCACAAGCGCTTGGGTACTCGAGTTTCACGTTTTATTTTATTTATAATGTTGTTGACTTAAAAAACAAAATTACTTTCGAAGATTACGTTGACTGCTTGAGGTACGGCAATGCAAAAGAAAATGTTCAAAGAACAATTAGGTCGTATGCACATAACGTTTACAGCATCAAATAGTGCAAAATCGGACTAAGTTGCTTTGACGATAAAAGGCATTTATTAGATGGTAACACGGATACTTTACCGCACGGGCATTATAAAATCGATAGAATCGATCTGTTGTAAAATTTATTTGTATATACTATTATTATTATTATATTATTA
>JAHWXV010685633.1:0-10308 GCA_024586415.1 Phrixothrix hirtus | reverse complement strand
CATCTAATTTCTTGGGGACAATCCAAATGGGGAAATTGTAAGAAGATTCAGAAGGTTCGATGATTCTGTCAGTTAACATTTGATTAATTTGACGTTTCACCTCTTCACAGTGAATATGAGGATACCTATATACTTTAGTTTAAATTAGAATATCATTTTTTGTTCTGATTTGGTGTTTTGTTAAATTTTTAGAATTTAAGGGAATGTCGAGGTGATTAAAAATTTCTTTAAGTTGGTAGTATAAATTCGCTAGTAAAGTTTTTCCTTCTGCGTTTAAATGATCCGTTCGTAAGTTCTGCTTTAAATTTTGCGTCAATAAATTTTATCCTTAGGGTACTGAATTTTGATTTGAAATGTTATGATTGCTAATTTGAATGTTATCGTTGATTTAGGAATTTGGAAAGTCTTCTAAAAGAATTTGATTTCTTATAACTAATGTCTTAATTTCGTCTGAAAGGTTTACTATTCTTGTACTAAACGAATTATTATGGAGTTTTACGATTGCTGAAGGCATAATAAAAATTTAGAAATTGAATTCTGGGGACGATTTTTATGCCATTACTTCCTACTGCTGTTAATTTGACTAATTTTTCAGATCTGGGGGGAATATGCAAGGTTTTAGCAGTATCTAAAGATGCTGTGGAAAAATCACATTGATTTGGTTTTTGAAGTTCTTGTTTAGTATTGGATCCATTATAAAAAAATGTCACTGCAATTTTTTCAGTTTGTATATGATTCCAACGGTAATCTATGTTTGCGAGCAGCCTGTGTAAAAAATCTGATCCTATTAATTGAGCGTATTCTGCATGATAATCGAAAAGGTACACTATGTGGTTCCCATCTTCGTAAAATAATTGAAATAAGGGTATATTAGCTACATAGTGATGTGTAGTATGACCGTAAAAGGCTGAAATTTCGAAAGTATGTTGTAAAATTGAATTGGGGAACAATTTTTGAACGAATTACGGTGAAAATATTGTTTTAGAACTGCCCGTGTCAATTAATACCTTTTAATTCGTTGCGGGAATTAAAATATAGGGAAGATTTGATTTTGCATTTATATTAAAAGATTCAATTTGATTTTGTTGTTTTCGGAGGCTCTTATTTAAGAAAAATTGTGGTTGTATATCTTCATCTTGTATTTTTGTCGATTCGCAACCGCTGTAATTCAAATCGGTTTGTTCGAATTCCTTTTGATAAGCGTTAAACTTCTGGTTTGCGGCTTCTAGCAGATTAGCATATTCATTGTAATCTGTTTTATAGTTTTGCGTGATAGCCTCATTATAATTAAAATGTGGATCTTCAAACGGCATGTTTTCTAGGAAATTTTGTTGTAAATTTTCATAATTATTATCTCTAAAGTCTGTATGATTTAATTCTTGAAAGTTATGTTTGATGAAACTGTCTTTTAGATCTGGTCTTTTTGTAAAATGAGGTCGCTGTTGGGAAGCGCTACGTTTGTTAGTTTGACTAACCTGCATTGGTTCAGAAGAATACTGAGCCCTAAAATTAAGTTTGGTTGCCCAGCCGTTAGTGGTTGCTTTGTGGTACGGGGAATTTTAATTTTGTTTAAATTGATTACTTCGAGGGGCATTAAAATTTGTCCTGTAAGAATTTCGGAAAGTGAATATCAGGTTGGCAGGATTTTGGAATTGACTAAAATTTGGTTGTCGGAATGTATTAAAATTATGAGTGATCGGTCTTGAAAAATTAGGTTTACTATTTCGTATAGTATTTACAAGTAATTTTGATTGTGTTTGATTATTATGTATATTTTGAAAATATCGGATATTAAGTCCGTCTTTAATGAAATTTAATGCAATTTCTAGTGTTATGGGAGAACGTGAACGAATGAAAGAACCTAGAGGTTCATTTAAGCCTGATATAAAAGCTTTTAAAGCTAAATTTTTAGATTCGAATATTTTATATTCCTTAATTTCGGTGGAGTCATTTCCTAAAGCAATTTTTGAGTTTAGGGTAGGAAGTAATGTTCTAACTCTGTTATAAAAATTTAGGGGTGATCCTTTCTGTTGTTGCGCTAAACGGATTAAATCTATTTTAATGTTTAATTCGGATCTTTGACCGCCAAAATTACTAATTAATGTTTTTACAGATATATGTGTATTATTTACGAGTAAAATTAAAATGCTTTGTTTAAAGCGAATCTTTAAGTTATTATAGTGCGAAGGGAAAATTTTATATTAATGTAATTAATGTAAATTAACGAGTTCCTAAATCGTCTGTAAGTCAATTTGGCTGGAATATTAAGCGAAACTAATTTTTGCGCCGAATCTCATGCTTACTACAGACGATATGGTCTTACAAATAATTGCTAATACTACGGTAGTAAATTTAAAACTGTATATTTTATTTATTGACTTAAATTCAATGTGCAAAAGTAATTTTTCATTTTAATTAATAATAAAATAGAATTCTTACTTGTTCATTACGAAAGTTTCTTAAAACTACGTGATTGTGGAACCTGGTGTTTTAATAACGAAATGACCGCAATGGCCTGGATGGGTCAACAGCTGCACCTCGTTCTAACGGACTATACTCGTTTTTTGGTGGCTGCGTGATCTGCAACGTGTTACACAATTTTGGGAACTCGCGAATTAAGATTTGAAAATCAAGGGCTAGTATGCCGGTAGCCCTTTTGCGGATCCTACCGACTGCGCCAATTAACTTCTCTTATCGAAAAAAAGAGTTTTAAAAACTAAAGATACCGGAAGTCCCAAGTTTATTAGTTTCTGTAAAACAATTACGTTCAACATCACAACATGTAATTAGAGTTAAATCGTGTTGCAAGAGAATTTATAATCTAAACTTGCACATTTAGCAGGCATTTCTTATTATTGAAATGTAATCGTATTAGGATACGTAACTCGCTTTTACCTTTCTTACATGCTACCGTATTATGTGAGTAGTAGATTATTCTTTGTTACTGTATTTTAAAAAAGCGTTCGTTTTGATGCAACGGTAAGGACTAATTAGATTTTTTCGATTTAGAAAAGTTAATTCGTTTTGGTCTATTTTTTTAGCTTGACTGGTAGGGATTTATTCTTGATATCCTGTCCGCTAAGTTGCTATGAGCTGTCTCAAATGATTAAATGCTGAATGGGAGATGTAGTTGCTGATGGCCCATTAATTCAATATGGACATAAGAGGTGATGCGTTGGCGTATGGATTATCTAAGGTTGTACTTAAATCATAATTTACTCATTTTTTGGACATCATTTGTACGATTTTTTCAACTTGCTCGATAATTTCAAATCCTGCCGGCGCACATGTGTCATTCGCCATAAATAGAAATGAATATGCCTAATTCTTTTAGTTTTCAAATTAAATATAAACTTCACAGTATATGTTTAAAGTTGCTTGCTGCCTTTTTAATTTAAACATGTTCGTAATGTAAAATAATTGCGTCACCTTTGTTTTACTATGCGTAATTAATTCTGTTTTACTCAAATAGTAATTTATAGCTTTTGAATAACTGCAAGATAGAAAAAAACTACGTTGCTTATCAGACTAAAGAAATATTTGTTTTAAATTTATGAATTATATACAGGGTACACTAGATACCTTGGTGCAGCATAGGTGTATTTCTCTTGAGAAAAAATATGAAATGCTAGCCTTTATCATTTGTATTAATTTAACGTGCTTTACTGTAGTTGGTTTTTTTCAGAAACAATATTGCGTAATTGGTTAGATTATGTTTTTTTGAATATTTAGATTCGCGTTCATTTACTTATTATTTTGGTTTGTTAAACTTTAACCTGTAACTAAATGACGCTATTATTCTCAACGGTCATTAAGTAAATAATTAAAGATTTAAGACGCAGTAATTTTCTTGTTTAGATGTTTGTGTCTTTTCATTTCATTTGATTGAACGTTTTGTTCTGTGCAACTTACTCGCTGTAATTAAATTATTTAGCTTTGGAATAACGTTGTACAGTATCTGTTAGATACCAGGACTTGTCGAATAATTCTAGGTTAGCTTTGATCTATAAAGAGCAATCCATTTATCCTTTTTGATCGTCAACGCGTCCCTAACCAAGACATAAATTTACTGCTATTACTTCTGTTTGTCTTTTGTTTATATGATGTCATGCGATTTGTGAACGTTCTAACTAGGTGTTTGAATAAATATCGGTTTATCTGTTTATCTGGCATGTTGTAATTTTACATAACTTTCATTTACCTAATTTACTTATCTTTAGGTTTCCTTAGGTCTACAATTCCGAATTTTGAGCAACTACTACAAATAGGTTTATCTTAGGTGAACATCTTGTCATTCAGGTGTTACCTGCTATATTAAAGTGAACGACTGGCACCCTACTTATTCTTTACTTTTCTTCATTTTGACCTTAAGAAAACGTCAACTTAATTCGAACCAGAGGGTACACACCGAGAAAAGCATTTTTATCAACAACTTTTTACAACCTTTAGCTACATCATACCCGCTCCCTTACTATACCGCTTTGATACTGAGCTAGATTTCGTGGGAGGCCATACATACTTAGTTTAGATTGCCTTTCGAGTTTGTATTTTATATATAAGGTGTGTTTCAGGAGCCTTGGAATCAATTTTTACCATGATTTTGACAAGGTAGGCCTTTTCTTATTTCACACACATTAAAATTAAAACGTCAAAACAAATAACTGACAAACGCAATTTTAATTGGTTGTCACTGATTATTAAAAATTACTACCAAATTTGTATTTCTTATTTATTAAACCTGAAAATATTCATACAAGAACAAACATATTCGTTGTGGTAATAATTTGTAATAATCAGTGACAACTAATAAAAATTTCATGTGTTGATATTGGTTTTAATTTCAATATGCGTGAAATAAAAACTCTAACCTTGTGAAAGTCATAGCAAGAGTTGATTCTAAGACTTCTGAGGCACACCCTAGTTGAAGTTTAGCTTATTTTTGGACTACGAATTTTAGATCACGATTTTAATATTCCGTTATTTATAGATATATGTAGTTCAGTGTGTTTTTTCTGATGTAATAGTTAAATTTTTGTTATGACACTTGCTTTATTATCTACGTCTAAACAAAGAAAGCGGACGAAAAGATCGCGAATTATACAAAATTTAAGAAAAAGTATTTTTAAGCGCTGCGTACCAATGAATGAAATGCTACTGTTCAATAGCATGCACAAAACAATGCTTCTAGTGAAATTTCAGAAGAATTAGTGATGCATGAGGACAGTCAAAATCAGAGGTAAGTTGTTACAAACATAACTGATGACGAGTGGTATATGAAAAATACCAACTAAACATAAGTATTTAGTTAGAAGTTTAATAATTTATAATTAATATAAATCATTAAGGTATAATTATTATAGGATGTTCTTAGTCAATAAATATTTATCACAAAATAAACGTCAGGATATCTGGATATCTTTGTAATTAATTGTATTCATATGCATTTAATTTTAGTTCGAACATTATTTCTCACACAACGGATACATCGGGTTAGGATCAAAACAATTAATTTCAAGTAGAACGAGAATATTCGAAAGTAGCCAAGTAAGTAGTACCTACTGCTGCTATTCTTTTAAGACAATACTTTTATTTAGTTCTTTTTGGTTGTATAGCTAATTCATCGAAAAAGTTAATTCAAACAAGAAAGAATCCTTTGGTGAACCAAGTTTTAGCCTCAAAGGAAAGCACAACCATTATTACCAGATACAGGGACAACTAAATATAACGCATACAACGATTTGTTTCCTTTCTGTGACAACGACTTCCATCTATAGGATCAAAAAGGACGAAAGTCTATGGCAGGATGCAATGCTGCCTAAATTAGAGAAATTTCACCAACCCTTAATTTTCCCTGAGATTGTCAATAGGCTCATTCCTCGTGGAATGCGGGGACGAAATCCACAATATATTGTAGATGTAAAAAGTTCAAGTAAACGTCACGGTTAATAATTATTTATTTCAAAAAGCTCGAAGCCTTTATTTTTCTCAATAAAGAATGAAAGCAGTTACTATACAAGGTATCCTGGTTATAAGTGGCATTATTCAACATATGTGCACATGGGTCCTTAAAGAATATACAATATGTAAAGGCAATTCATTTATTAATTCGAAAAGCAATTTCTATAAATTTTAGCGTAAACATTCATTACAAATCCGGGCATGTAATGACATAGATTCATTCATGTTTTGTATTTGCAGCACAAAACCTTTTTTATTCATTTAATATCATATTTTTAAAAATAGGTATTTCAATTTTTCTATTAGCCTATAAATTTATGAATAATTAACTATAAAAAAGGATTTATAGTGAAATTTTACCATAAGTAAACTTTGTTTTGTCATACCTATGAAAATAATAAATATATCAGGGTTTTCTTCTACTATTTCTATGAGGACGTCTTCAGCATTCACTATCCTCTGTGGTATATGACGTTCGCACCTTTCAAAGTTAAGGTCAGCAGTTCCCGAATTTCGCAGTCTGAATGATTTTCCGCGAAGGTTGCAAGCCATTTGGGAAGCGCTTTATATACAAACGCGGGGTATCTGCGAATATTTGCACCTATTTCTCCGTACATTAAAATTATATCTACTCATTTGTGCCTTATATAACAAACTATATTGGATGCTTTGCAAACTTTGAACCACCGAATATTGATACGCATGCAAGTATTGATGAAGGGTCATTTACTGATGTATACCTATTCGTAGCGTTGAATCCTGCAACAAATTAATGTTATATGTACAGCTGGACAGCCACTTCCTTGCCCAATACAGTAAACTAAGTCACAAACAAGACCGGGCCGAAAACTTTATTTGCAAATTCTTCAAAAACTAGGCAATCTAGACACATAGTTTATAAGCGTTTCTTATCGTAAGTACCAAAATGTATCTGCTATTAAAGTAACAATCCTTGTATCTCGGACATCATGTATATGTGTATAGCCATAAGAGCGTATCTAATATAATTTTCAACATTTTTCTACAATAAAGATGATTATATATTTTCTAGTAAACTACAGTTTTATTTTATTAATTTCAGTACGTGTAAAAACTATTTAAATCAAATTTTATTAACTTTAACAATTCACGTAACAATAAATTCTAAAAAACGCTGTAACTATTCAATGAGAAAGTTAAAGGATTTGGATTTTTCAAAACAAATCATTAAAATTAATGTTAAATAAGATCCTTAGTTTTAAGAAAGAATGTAAAATTATTTAATTGCTAATTTCAAGTGAATAAATTATACAATTCTAATTGAATATGTACTCATTTTGTTTAGTTCATATTATCAGATTAATTTCTATTAAATATTGTGATTGGTATATATCCATTTGTAATAATTCCTAGTCTATGGTGTATGTGTGTTATTTCAAAACGTGAAAAAGGTTGTTAATAAGATATAAAGATAACTAATTCTAGATTTTAAAATTAATATTTCTGGAAAATATTGAAAAATACGTAATCTATCACATTTATTGGAATTTGCAGTATTCGGGTAGAAGGATTAACTTCGCACCTTTATTTAGTAGCAAATGATGTTAAAGACGTAACTAAACAATATTTAAACGTGTAAATACAACTAGTGCTCTCTGGGCGGATTTGATTTTCTCGAGTGCTTGAAGAACAACCTTAAACCAAAGTTGCACAACCAATTACGACACAAACATATTGCTAATGAAGTATTTATATTTTACAAATATAAAGACAGGGCAGTATATTTATAGAGCTACAACAATCTATATCGAGTTAACATATCAGTAAGTGCAAATGTAATGTGTCTTGAGAGAAAGGACGGGGAAACAGTCTCAAAGTGTTGCTTATTTATACGAATGTTCCAAACTAACATAAAACTTTCGTTTTCCATGAAGTAACTTTCAACATTTAATAATAAACAGCATGTTCATTATTTTCCTTAAAAATGGCTATCCTAGGTACGTTATTGATTAAGTATAAATATTAAACTTTTGTAATTTATAATATAGAAACCGCAAATTTTACATAAACCCCATATTGTAATACTTTTATTCAACAACTGTACTACATAGGTACCTTATTTGTACATCTTTTTGTTTATACCCTTGAATTATGTGTTAGAGCTGTATCCAACATGTAAATTAGATTAGCGTATTTTGTAAGCTTATCGCCTTGTAAGTAAATACTAGAAAATAATAGTGATTATTAGCATTTGATATAATTTTAAAGTTGATAATTAATGTAACAGAAGTGTTAGACACTTCATTGTCGTCCCGGAATACTTCACAAAATAAATACAGAACAACTAGTAACATTTTAACAGTTACAAAGTAATTATTTAGACCTCCTTAACTTAACTAGATATTTAAACAAGGCTTTTCAATCCGAGGCAACAACAAAGCTTGGTCAGTGGTCACTTTGTTCTTTATCAATACTGGATTTCTCAAAATTCTTCCGCCTGAGAACTTTAAAGGGATTATTACACTCCAAAGGCCAATTTCGTAATAAATTTAAAGTAACTTTTAATTTTAAAGTTGTTTTTACTGCTATCAACGATTGTCTATATAATTGTAACTATAGAAGTTAGAGTTGACTTTAAAATAAAGTAGCTATTGAGTTTATTATGAAACTGGCCCTAAGAGAACTATTAAATTTAAATAACTTATAAACAGTGGTAATATGTACACCAAAGAACAAGAAATCTTCGCTTCGTAGTTAAATTTTCAATTACTTACTTTATAATTAAAATGTAAGTCAGTCCAGTATATGGTAAACTTAAAAGTTACTTTATTTTAAAATCAACTTTAATTTCTATAGTTACAAGCGTATAGACAATTGTAGTTATATCAGTAAAAGTAACTCTAAAATTAAAAGTAACTTTAAATCTATTTTCAAATTGGCCCTTAATGTTTTAAGATGCGTATTATTACTGGTAAGCTGCTTAGTGACAGAAAAAGTACCTACTTATTCTCATATTTTCGTTTATGACACATATTAAAGTTGTAAATGCGTAAAAAGATCATAACTGTAGATATTTTGGAATGGAAACCTGTATTAGCTAAAGGCTGTCTATAATGTCAAGGGAAAATGCCTTGTTAATGATTAAAAACCGAATAATAGCGATTTATTTAATATTTATAAACCAAAATAATGAACTAATTATTCGTACAGCTAAAATACAAACGAAATCATATTTCAGATCCTTTAATTGTATATTAGTGAACGGAACTGTATCTATAAGCTATGCGTAATGCTCAGAATTAGGATTATCAAGCCAATAAAGGACAGCAAAAAATTCATTGTAACTTATAATTTCCGATTTGCTTCATTACATCAGTTCAGTGCACTTCAGATATTTTCCTTTTATAAAACAATTACGAAATTTTGCGGCGTACCAATATTTCGTACAATTTTTTATAAATAGAAAATAACTAATACGACCCGCACCTGCGAAAGGTATATAAATCGGAAACGGTATTAGATTAATATATCTTACAAGTATATTAATTTACACTAAGTTATCTACATGACAAGCATTCAAAATACAAGATATCTCTGAGGCCACTTTTTGTTTTACTTTGAATCGTTTGTCGAACAACGTTTAGCGATATTCCCAATATACGAGGTAGCTCCCATAAACATCTGGTCTCACATATTTGTAAAAGAGACAAAATAGGAGATACACACTACTTAATTGAATACACTTCTTACATCTCGACATTAATCTGTATCTATATTTGCGTAAAAAAAATATACTCGGGTTAAGCTATCAAAATATTCATAAACAGTAGTTTCAAGGTCATTCTCACAGGTAAATGCAATTTTATCTTATGAAAATGCAAGAACAGCCAACGAACTGCAGCTATAGACCCCCCTTGTTTATTTCCTTACCCGATCAAGACCTTTACTTCTATAACGCAGCTCAGCATTTTTATTGAATTCAATATCATTTGACTTTGAACACATATTTTGCAGTGGTTTTCTATCATTAAGTCTAGTTATTGAATTACTAGAGCGATATATTTCTCACACAGTCCACCAGATTTTATAATAATAATAATAATAATAATAATAATATTAACAATAATAATAATAATAATAATAATAATAATAATAATAATAATAATAATGATACCAATAATAATAATATATTTCACCACCCAACAAGTCAATTTACCTAATTGCAAGATGACATAGAAAAAAAATCTGGTGTAAGACAACACACGACTTTCTCTTTGAAGGGGGGTGTCAGCGCCCGTTGCTATTTTAAGTATATTAATCTAATTTTGTAAATTTAATTGTTACCTATCGTTAATTTCTTTTCAAGTTGTT
>JAHWXV010685291.1:0-12163 GCA_024586415.1 Phrixothrix hirtus | reverse complement strand
GGGCGTGGGTGTGGGTGTAGGTGTGGGTGCGGGGGTGGGTGTGGTTATGGGCGAAGGTGTGGATGTGGGGATGGGTGTGTGTGTGGAAGTGGTTGTGGTTATTGATGCGGGTGTGAGCTTACGTATATGTGTATGTATGTATGTGAGGTCAAGATATCTCAAAAAATTATACGTCGTACATAAGTGAAGTTTTTTGTTTAAGTTTACTCATTTCCTGGGGTGTTCTAGAAAGGCTTTCGTTAAAATCTAATTACTGGAAGTACAACTTTATTCTAGCGATTTTGGTTTTTTGTCATTTTCTCGAGAGCAGGTGAAAGGATTTTTTAAAAGTTTTCGTCATTTGTTACGTCTGTGATGTTTTTTTGCATGAACTAATTGGTTTAGCTAAGAAAATTCACCGACACAACTTTTCGAGAAGAACTTGCAGAGTTAAGGGTCATCTCGTCTATAATGTTAAGTGGATGGGTAGCCGTTGTCATCATCGTTCCCAAAATAAATATAAATTCATATTTTAGTGACTTATGTGCATTACTTCCATATATAATGTCTTTTCGTTTAAATACATAGATTTTTTTGCTTTAAAATTACCAAAAATTTAATTACAAAATTTGGTAAATGTATACACGTAATTGTGAATGGATGAATTATGTAGGCTGTTAAATTAGATTTCCACCTTACAGTGTAGGTATTTAGGAAGGTAACCAACGCACATAAAATTTATAATAGGTAACAAAAGGTCGTGTTGTTACACACCAGTTTTTTTAATATAATTCCTCAGCAGAAACGCCATAAAAAATGTATGACGGTCGCTAACAAAACTGTTGGTAGCTTATTTATTTATTATAAAACACACGTAACTTATAGAATTTTCTGTGTGAAAGTATTTAAAGATATATGAACCTATAAATGAAATTTACGGCCCTGCACCACGTAGATAGAGTAAGTTTAAATCGAAAACATTAATATGATCAGTGAATTCAGGAAGTGGGAAGATTATCCTTTATTAATAATTTGTGAATTTTGGTGAATTTCTTCAAAACTAGGTTTGCATGATTCACTTAGACGAAGGATCTGCCTTAATTTCTGGATAGAAGGAAACAAACATACTTTGATTTAAAAAAATTATTATATTGCATTTCAAAGTATTCCCCTTTACACTCTATATATTCATGCGACTACATCAATTGTCATAACGTCATAACATTCTTTCCCCACTAAGTTCCACCCTTGAACGCTTTAACTGTGCTATCTGGCGTTGAAAATCACAGAGCACGCTCATGATGTTTCAGTTTTGGGAACGTAAACTTGTTATTAGGACTTAAATCGGGACTATGATGGGGATGAGATATTAATTCCACTTTCTGACTGCCTATATAGTTCATAACTTGCCATGCCGTTTGTGAGCTTACATTTTCATGATGCAGAATAATTCGACGTTTCTTATATTTTTTCGCACTTCATACAGATCATGTGGTAAACAGATGATTGTATGCCGCTCAGCTGTACTTCGAAAATAGTTCAGAATATCGACTTTAGACTAGAAGATCGCTTTTAATTGCGAAATTTAAATAACTTGATTCTTTAGTTAAACATATCTTAATTCGTATCGACATAAAAAATAAACATGGTAAATTAAGCTGTTCTCTCGATTTTCACATCAAGGTTAATGTGTAAAAGTACAGTACATAACACAGAAATCGCGATTATAAAAACCGATACAATTTTTCGCTAGTTTTAATGTTATAATTTTATTATTAATCTAATTAGAAAGACAATATAAAAGACTTTAACAAATAGCGGAGTGCGGAAAACATTCGAATAATTAGAATAATTAATTATAGATATTGTAAACCTTGGAGTTTATCTAATTAAGAGTTAGATAAACTACTAATATTGTATGTAGTTAAAATAAGTTAAGATAATTGTATATATAAAATGAGATACCGCCATTTTAAATATGAACCCGTTATAAATTGCAAGTACCGAGTGACTGTAAAGCTCAAGAATGAAATAGAAAACAAAGTACGCAAGTGGAATAAAGATACCGCGTAGCAAAGTAGCATATAGTGGGCGACGCGAGTACGCTAAAGGGACTTCGCTTTCAACAGCGAAGCCAGCAGCACCATTATAAAGGAACTTTGCTTTTGACTACGGAGCCAACCGCACCGATATACGAAGACTTTGCTTTTAACTGCGGAGTGCGCTAGACACTCTGGTGTCAACATCGAACCGATTCACTTCGCATTTGATCGCGATACGACGCCCTAGGTGTCTGGGCAGCGGAGATCGTTAGCGGAGGCTAAACACGATTGCTTAGTTAAACAGTTGCGTGGGTAACAGCAAAGCTGAAGGTTTGTGGAAACCGTCATAGGCCCTAGGTCACTTGCCTTGTTATGATGCCACAATTACCTACGCATGAACCCGACAGAACCGCAGGGAATGCTTGCAAATACTTCTGCCAATTGCGAGGGTAACAGGCAGTCGCGTGGAAAGACACCGAGACCGCAAAGGATTGCAGTATCAGGAGACTAACAAATCCTCTAGATCTACTGTTCCCGTTTTGTATATCTTCGCCAACAGCGTTGATTCTAGACAATTTCCAAGTGCATACTAGCATTCGCTAAAGACTTGTATAAATTAAGAATTTTTGGTTGAAGCCCTCTTACAAGAAGTGCTATTCAATTGATCACTTTGACGAAAATTTAAATTTGTCAACCATCCGCCATTAAAAGTGAATGCTAGCCGAAATGCACCGTTCACTATGAATAATGATTGATACCGCTATTGTTTGAGCTTTATTCATTAGACTCAATAGTTAATTACCGTTGCATGATTGCTTCGTTGTGTGCATATTAGTTGTAGTATCCCAGAGCATGTATTTAGTTTATTCGAAACTCTCGATTTTAGTTTAGTGTTAGAGAACTCTTAGTTAATTGTTGTAAATATCCCATCATTATTTTGTACATATTTATTCTGAACTTTCATATTTGTTTTGTAAATAACCATTTATTTGTTTTTATTTATAATACATAACTTATGAAGGTTTACTGACATTATTTATTAACTAGTTTAGCTAGGGGTATGAACGATCAAGTCCTCTGTTAACTAGACATCCTGTAAAAGAAGAAACCCAGCCCGCGCGGCTGTAGACCATCGAAGCTAAATATAAATAGTGTTCTCCTTAGGCACAAGTAGAGAAAAACGAAACGTCACAAATGGATATTAACCAAAATGAGTGAAAGTGTAGCAAATTGTGTTCTATTCGGTTGATTTTTCCAGAAAATGTGAATAATGCTGTAATTTTATTCAACTATATTGGGAAGGGCATAACCCAGAAGATACTTTTAGATACAATTCCTGGGAATATTTTATTATATGTTACGGCAAAGAATTCGCTTCCTAGGCATTCTGCAATTGTTTCAAGTCTCAGTGTTTATGTAAAAACTAACATCGCAAAAAGGTGGACTTTCATATTTAAATTTGATATCTTACACCTTTCTGAATTCATAATTTTAGTTGAAATTGGTTAGCTGGAAGTGTCACCTTAATGTTAAGATTTTAAGGCTTTTTATGATTTCCTCAAAACCTTTTAGAAACTTACTTTGAATTTGTTACATGTACTAAGAATTTAGTGACCTTTTACGTGAACTAATCAAGTTCTCTTTTAAAATTATTGCAGTTGAGTAATTCACGCTACTTGCAGAATGAACTAAGCTCTCGCGTGGTTGGTTACTTAAAAGGGTAATAGGTGAAATTCCTATTTTTGAAATAAATTATTTAACTAATGATATCTATTGACCTATAAGCTTTATCTACTTAATATTCACTTTTTATTTACATTTCTAAATTGAATATATACGAGGGCCGCTTCTTCGATTTCGGCATAGAAGTAGACGAACATACTTAGAATTGAAAAGATTACTTTATCGCTTTTCAAGATATTTTCCTTTACACTCTATATATTTTTTCATACGACTATATCAATTTTTATAAAATTCTTTCCACTCAGAAGACGGCACAGCCAAAATTTCATTCTTAAAAGCTTCATTTGTGTTGCTTGGCGTTGAAAATCATTGACCTCGCACAAGACGTTTGAGTTTTAGAAACAAAAAACGTCATTACGACTTAAATCGGAACTATAAGGAAAGAAGAGACATTAAATCCACCATCCGGTTGGCCAAATAGTTCACTGTTGGTCATACTGCGCGTGAGCTTGCATTGGTGTAATGCAAAATGTTTCGTCCTTTTTACTTTTTTTTGCACATTTTAGATAAAACATGTGGTAAACAGATGGTTGCATATCACTCAGCAGTTCTAGGTTTAGAGTCTTCTAAAGGTGTAGTAGTTACATGACCAGTTTTTAATACAAAGCACGAACGACTTTAGTTGGCTTAGCTTCACTTTGTAACACGTAAACAGTCGATTGTTGTTTCGTTTTAGGTTCATACGCATATATCTAACTTTCACCGCCACTTCCAATGTCGTATACCGAATTTCATCTAACTGATTTGAACTGCTAAAGTGTTTCTCGACACCATTTAACACGAGCCTGTTTTTTATCCTCATTCAAAAGTGAATTTATCTATAAGTTATATGACGATCACCTGCATTTGTCATTCCTCGTACGGCATTAACACTTTCTAATGTTTTTGATGTCGTTGGAAACCTTTACGAGATTCATCACTAAGGTTACCACGACTGAATTTAAATTATTTATACCACCGAAGCACAGTTGTTCTTGATGGTACCTCATGAGCACAAGCAGTTTTTAGATCAGCGATACGCCCCTTTTCACTTTTTTCAGTCGACAATAGATAAAACACTGGTCGAAAATTGTCACGATTTAAATCTATGCTTTTCGCCGTTCTATTTATCTTAAAATAATTCTGTAATAGAACGGCTTTGTCACAGATTTTTAGCAACAGAGATACCAAAGCTTACGAATTTTTGATGTTAATTATCCTGCAAATTACAGCGTTGCCACATCTCGAAATTTAAGCACAATCTCTCGTATATGGAGTTAAAATATCGATATAGTTACGATGCACCATATATACAGTTACAATTAGCTATTATATATGACATTTGATCGCTTAATGTAATTGTATTTTACTTCTGTGACAATTTTAGTTTTAGCATGCTGTATACCTCACAATATTCCGAAGATGCGGTAGTAAAAGACCAAACCCTGAAACGTACGAAACCTTTAATTAAACAATAAACTTGGAACAACCGAATGCTCCATGTTTGAGTCATTTGAATCGCTTAAATGAACTTTGGTAACCTCACCCATATTCAGTTACCCTAAAATGCGGGAAAGAATTGTCTTAGATACCGATGCTAGTCACTTCAGGATGGTGCACTGCTATCACAAATCCAAGATGGACAAGAACGAGTAATAATTGGACATTTTATCAAGTCGTCCAAACCTGCAAGGAAATATTGTAGTATGCGCAAAGAATTGCTAGCGATGACAAAGGCTGTTAAACACTTATACAAATACGTTTATGGATGAAATGTCTTGTTGAAAACTCATCACACAGCGCTGAAATTGCTACCCCAATTTAAAAATCAAGAAGTAGTGGATCTTATTCGAAGAAACCGTTGCTTTACCCACAGGCATGCCCAGAAGATTGAATGCAGTAAGCTCGACTGGAGCCAAAATTGAAGAACGTCTTATCAACTGTGCTGCTGTGCTACTGGAAACCAAATAAAGTCAGGCAAGGTTAAGAAAGCGAACCAGATCCGAAGTTGCTATCTAAATGGAAGAATGAAGGTCAAAATACAGGTTGGGAGGAGGTGGTCCCATTTAATTTAGTGGCTAAAGCATAGTAGCCTTAATAGGATTCCGTACAGGGCCAGGATAGCCTTTTAAAATGAGCCCTAAAATGACAATGGACGTCAAAGATGAATGCAGTTGGTGGTTCCGAAATACAGAGTAGTAAAAATTTTGCTATAACTGCATAATAATTTTATTTATTAGAGGGTTCGCAATAACATCTAGGTTTTCAGTGATCGTATAAAATTCAACTATGGTTCAAGTTCCAAATCGGAAAATTTTCGACCCAAAGATCAGGTTTTTTTGTACCAATTCCTACGGCAATGAACTCTATCTCCTAAATTGCAAATATCCTGGGAAGATCGGTATAAGTGGACAGTAGAGTCATTTACTAAATCTATATCAAGCTATTCGGAAACTGCAAATCTCGGTTTGGACTTACCACTGTAAAATAGAAAAAATTGTTTGATGTATCAGTGGAGCACCCATTGGTTTGGTGTGTCGCTAAAGGCATCCAAATGTCTCGTGGCATTGCAGTCGAATGTAAAAAGAGGTGTGGTGTAGTAAAGGAAATACCGCAGAAAGAACCAAAAATTAGCAAGATATGTCAACTATTTCGCAATCATTTACAAGGTTTGCAAAGCATTTACTCCCTCATGTCTAAAGCGTTATCTCATCAGAAGCAACGTTATGAAAACTTTTGGAAAGCATTATGGGGCCTAAAGGAGCAAATCTGTGCCGGTGCTGGTAGAAAATTAGCCGTACCACTGATCGCTTGCCGTTTAGACCAGTTTTCCTGGAGCGTGGTACGGAACATGTTCGAGGTAGCGTTTCTATACGCTGGTGAGAAAATCTTGTGTGTACTTAGAATCCAATAGAAGCTCCACTAAAAACAAGACCTATAGACTGCCAGTTTTTCAATAAATGCAGCTGTATGTATTGTAGCGCAAATTCTGGTATTTGCAAATAAAGGTAGGACCATCTCAAGAGCAAAGTCGAAGATCACCATTATGGGACGTAGCAATCTTAAGGAGAGGATAGTGTAACAGACTTAGAAATAGCAAAAATTTTGTAGAAGATTCCGGAACATTGCATAGAACATTCCAAAAGGTTCCATCGAACCAAGATAAACTATGTACTAATGAATGACTTATTACTGCAACTTCAATCTAAATAAATTGAAGTTCGCAGCAATTAGTTACGGCTTTGGAATTTATTACATCAGCATTAAGATTAATTTATTTCTTCATTTCAGTTTCATATTCTAGAATACCTCCTTTCCATATAAATAGCAATTTAAATTCATTTAGTTTTAGATTTAGTAAGAACCTTGTCTTGTAATGTGGTGGTTATAAATAAATAGAAATATAAACGTTTATTATTAATGTATTGTAAAATAAATGTTTTAAGTGGACACGTGTGAATAGATCATCATAATTTAGGTGATATACATAAAAACTTTTTAAACAATTAACTACTTTTGTTACAATATTATAGGTAATATTTATGACTACGAAGAGAAAAATCTTAAATATATATTGATTGTTCTAAATATTATTAACCATAAAGCACAACATGCATTTGATGGGCATCAATCAACGAAACAATCGAAAAAAAGTATATAGAGCAAATCGAAACTCGCGTACTACTCCAATCGGCTAGAAGCAAATTTGTTTCGAACGGATTGAAAGCAATGCGCTCGTCTCAATCTATTTTCACGTATTTTTATTGCATTTTTATGTTTGAAGGAAATTTGCAATCAACTTTTAAACTAACTCCGAAACAGAAAAGTCATCCACGTCACTTCAAAAACACGAATTTCTCTAAGGCATCTTTAATGTTAGAAAACTTAGTTTCTTACCATAATAACGCATTTAAGTATTCTGTATATATTTATAGGATTATTTTGTTTCACAAAATCTAAAAAATTTAAATTTATTGGAAACATTTAAATATATGTTTAATGTCAGTAAAGAATGTATTGCCAACAAATAAAACAAGTACTATAAAGGTAAGGTTAAGATTTGAAATTTGACTTCAAAGAAACCTCTTCGCAAATTATTGAAACCGCTTTCAAAATTCTTTTTAATAAAACTATTGCAATAACATCCTCATTGCCGTCTATTCGAATATATTTTTCAAACATAAGCGGATGTCGTTCTCCTGTAAATACTCAAATAATTAGTTAATAAATAATTGTGTAATTTATTGCCTTATAAGGAACCATCAACCTTCGATGAAGCTGTTAAAAAAATTATTTGTATTTAAAACACTTATTAAAATGAAAGTAAGTTAATCTGTCACCATCTACAATATTCATTATTACTCATTTGACTAAACGTTAACGTCCCATTTCAGATCTACAATATCTGTATAGCTTCTGCTACCGATTCTACTTGCATAGACTACCTGTTAATAATTTAGTTTAATTGAATTATAAAATTTAGCTGACTAATAATTTCTACGAAACTTCTCCATTGAAAAATGAAGGAACCAACAAAGTTGGAGTTTTATAAATCATTCAGTCAACTGCTGTCATTCTTCTAAAAATAGACAGAATAATATTTTAAATCTGATATATTACAGTATCGTATAATGACTGATAAAACACCGAATCATATAGGGAACTGTCAATAATGCATTATATCACCTCAGGATATCCTCTCTCCAAATTATATTAAAATCGATTAATATTAAATTATTACGGATACTGTTAATAAAAATGTACGACATCAAAGAGGGTATGTGCTCTCTTCTTATTGATGTAAAAATATGGCTACCCTTGCGAAACCCATTATTCGAGTAATGCTGCTCTATTATCAGTACCTTATAGCAAACGACGATTCGAATTGCAAAATTGATTTTTTGACATATTTCGAGATTTCCTTGTATTAGTGCATGCAGGTTTTCATGCTTCATGGACTAGAAGATCAATAGTAAGTAAAAGGCATCTTAAATTTATGAATTAATATGATTATATTGAAACAAGGCCAATATGACCCAGATATTGGGAAATCTTCTATTAAATCCTGCGATGCATTATATTGTAATCCTCTTTTTGGACTCATTTTGTTGAATACCAATACTCACTGCCGTCCTGAATCTAGCTATGTTGAATTTTGTCTACAAAATTATTTACTACTCGAGTTTCTTTGCCCGTAGAAAATTGAATCAATCTAATCCACGAAACAAGCCAATTTAGACGAAGGGATAATTTTAGTACACCTCCTAAAAAAACGATGAAGGGATGGGGATATATATTAAAATATCAATGCAAACTTCTTATCATCTTTACTCTAGGGAATATGACGTTTATGAAATAATTACATGCTTATTAAAACACACACTTTTTGGTTTCCTTTGAATATATTCAAAAATATTTAAACTTCTTAAATTATTGTCAATTTTACACTTCGTACGAGAATACTACTGCTTTTAAAAGAATTCTTCAATCGAAAGGTTTATAATGCATTTTCATATTTTGGGTAGGACGGGTTTTGCTTTCTCTTTTTAGATAATGTGGGCAACTCTGTCAATACCTATGAAGATAAAACAAGGAAGGTTTACAAAAATTTGATAGTTGTTTACAAAATCATCCCAAAACTTGCAAACTCACACGGCTTAAAATGATCCGGTAATAATTATAAAAGTACTGCACTGTGCAGGGTGACAAGATTTTGAGCTGATCAATTCAAATCATCTTTAAAAGCCTATTTTGCAGATCAAACGAAACATTTTTTCTTGCAGGATATCGTCTTTGGGTATAAATGGAAGAATTACGTTTACCTTCGGAGAGACTATTTTAAAAGTTGAAAATATACGTATTAACTATAAAAGTGTGTTATACCTTAGATGGATAACTTATTGATCGCGCCTTATATATCTAAGCAATAAATCAAGTAAACCTAGGTACCTAAAGGTTTGGTAAAATCGTTCTAGAACTTATGACCAATCACACGTATGTATATAAAAATAGTTTTTATTTTTGCAAATTTATAAACCAGTATCCAACAGTAAGAATTTGTTACAAATGCCGTAATTTAGAGAATCACTGCTTCAATCATTGAGTGAGGCCCCCGACTACAATTCTTGTAATCTTTAAGTTTTCGATTTACACTTTACGCTATCATATTATTTTTAAAGGACACATTTGACTATAATTAAACCGTAAAAACAATTATGTGCACATTTACTGCTCTTTCAAGTTTGCGTTTCAAGGTTGCAAATGTCGCTACCGGTAAAATCTGCTTTACTATGCAAATAACCGCATACATATGTTTAATAGAGTAAGTGAATTTTCCGTAGAGACAAGGGATTGATGAGTTACCATAGATAGCCCAAATAATTAAATACTTAGCTAAATACAAGCTCATTTTTGATCATTTCAATTATTTTTAGGATTTCTTGAACAGCCGTAATAAATATAGAATGTTATAATGAACAAGGATAAAATATTTGAATATGACTACTGTTAGACAAATTTTAAATTATTCGATTGTACCTCCGTGTAAAAATTACAACACCGCACTGAATGAAAGATAGCTTTACAGTAACAGCTTTTACAGAAAACATTAAGCTCGCAAACTATAGAAACCTATGTGACGTATATTTAGTACTACAGCTCAGTTATTAGACTCGGTGTTAGGTAGTTATGAACTATGGCAATAAATTACCAAGCTTTGAGTATTTTATTATCAAGTGCTCTTTGATTTTAGCAAGATTGGTGAATATTTAATGGTAGATTTTCATGAAAATTTGTGACAGTTCTTCTAAAACTTATAAATACTATATCTTCATAAACTTATAAGCAAATTCCTGAAAGTATTTTGATCATGTTCCGTCCTTATTAGATGTAGATTCTCGGTAGCCTAATGAAGTAAATTATTGCTATTTATTATTTCCTGCTTTGTAAATTTTGGTCCATAGGTCCAACTTATATTGGAAAGAAGTTTTCAATCTTCTTGTGTTTTATTAACAAAAAATAATAAAATTCCCTCTAGCTTTTGTGATTGTAAAATAGTCAATTTGTATGGGTACATCTTATACCTTTGAAAGATTCTTGTGTTTTATTAACAAAAAATAATAAAATTCCCTCTAGCTTTTATGATTGTAAAATAGTCAATTTGTATGGGTACATCTTATACCTTTAAAAGATTCACAGAATATAAAACCCCATTATGCATGAAATTAATAACAAAAGAAGTTTGCTATGCATAAACCGCTAAGAGTGCTTTTAAATCATTGAAAGTAACTTAATATTATTGGAGTAAGAATTAAAACACAGAACATTAATTTCGTTATATCACTAATCACTTACAGTGCTTGATATAATGCTTTTCATTTATTGCCACTCCGAAGTGCAAACAAATACTAAACAAATTTTGTTACATCTGGTATATTCAGATACCTTACACTAAACATGCTACTTGTTCCATTCATAAAATTTGCTACATTCTCCATGCAAGTAGAATAGCTTCAGTAAATTATTATTAGAATGATTGTGTATTGTGTTATACGTATTTGTGTACAAATTAATAAGAGGTTACTAACAACTAACAATTCTATCAAATGGTTTTAAAATACCAACTCATTAGCAAAAATTCAAGGCATAGGAGTACTATTCAGATATTAACAACACCTAACATTTTTTCGCCGTAACCAAAGGTTATTAGTATCTTGAAAATTTTCATAGATAGTTACAAGAAATGCTAATACAAACTGATGGAGAATAGTGCTTACTTTTTATTAATTCATTATTATATACGGGTCTCCAATTAAAAACAAACGAGTGTTTTGCTTTTGAAGATGTCTAACTTGTGTAATGACGACCTTGAGTGTTCCAAATAGGCAACCCAATTTACATTTTCATAGGTCGCTATTCCAATACAAAAACATATATACCTGATTTGTCATATTTCCAACTGTCAATAATTAAGCTATAATATTTAAACTACTACGAGTATAATGAACTACTAGTAAACTTGGTATTCATTTTTAATGTTATTTGAAGGCACAAATATTATATGTGTCAAGCAACGTTCGCAGCAGTTCAAACATCCTGGTCATTAATCTTGACGTTTATTGTCCAATTGTATTCATTTATTAGAAGATGTATTCTAATAACGAAAACGTTGATACGACTTTAATTTTTGGTGAATTCCGGAAAAATTCCGTTGCTGCCGCAAATTTGTACCATCAACGCCGTCTACATCGTAGAGCACCGACTGACAAAATTTTTCGCAGACTTGAAACTCAGTTAAGAGAAAATTGGCCCCCTACTAAAGGACCTAGACAAAGAATTGCCACAAGTGAGTAGAATGAAATAGCAGTTATCCGTAGTGTAACGGAAGATCCCCATATAAGCCAAAATTCGATTGCTAGAAA
>JAHWXV010685280.1:0-10368 GCA_024586415.1 Phrixothrix hirtus | reverse complement strand
TGAAAACGTGTATTTCCGCTAAAAACTGGACATCGAAAATTTGGACCGAAAACATGACTTTCTCTATAGTATATTTCATATACCTAAGAGAAAGTAAAAAACTAGAAGTACAGTAACTCTGTTTGCGCCGGCTGTGTATACTTAATTTATGTTTGAATCTATTTATATATTTACGTATTTTTAATTTTCATTTTTAATTTTGTACATTTTTCTTAGGCACTTCCAAAAAGCTTAGCATTTAAGTTCAATTCGCGACCTCCCACTTTCGTTGCATTCAAAACTGCAGCCGTTCTTAGTCTTGCTTTGGTGTTCAAAGTACTAATACCGCCCCAATTTCACTTTCGTTATTATTCTCGTGTAGGTGTTAAAAGTAACATCACCTCATATGGTTTTTGTCGTTCATTGCCCACAATGGCATTACAAATTAAGTCCTAATTGTGTTAATTACCACATAAAATAAATTCATTTCGTGTCGTGTTCAATAACATATGTATTGTGCAACTTTCAAGCTCCAGTTATAAAACAAAACATCTGTCGTTTACAATCTACTTTGTAGTAGTTGTAAAAATATCCTCTATCTTTCCTAGCTATCCAATACCTTAAATTCCTTTGTGTTTCCCACAACCAATTGCAAGTTAAAGAAGTCATATGTTCAGATAAACAATTTACGTTTTTTTTTATTTTCATAGTTTGTATCTGGTTTTATGTCAAATTGTAGCTATTTGCAACCAAATCTCAAATTACCCCATAACGAGCTTCGACAAGCTTATAGTTGAAGCATATGACTTTTTACATAAACTTTGATTTAAATTATATATTTTTATATGTGTATATGATAGTTTGCAAATTTCCCCAAATTTGCTACAAGATTAATTACTTTTACATTAATAAATCCCTACGACGCCGTCTATGGATAAGAATTCCACTTAAACTATCAAAGAGGTTAAAGCTTGAGTAAACCCTGCTGTAGTAAACTTTAATGACCTTTAGTTAATATAAAACATTGTCAGGTTAATCGCATAAACTCAATTTATCAAATGTTTTACGATTGAGTTACTGAGCTTCCTTCATTTTGATCAAGCTCCTTATACAAATGAAAAACTTTGATATCAAAATTTGACATAGTTCAGTTCCCAAAGTCGCGTTATTTATAAACTTCAAACTAAATTACTCTGTGTATAATAAACGATAATACGTTATTAATAAGCGTTGTATATGGAGTACATAACTATACTATAAAACTATAAGAAACAGTTTTAAAGTAAAAATTAACAAACGGTTAGAATAAGGTTTTCTTTGTGATGTGAAGATTTTAGCAGGCCAAAAGTGTGTTCTGGCACAATCATTAGAGAGAAGCCGAGAAACAGGGGCACGGCAGATTCAACAAAGATAGTACGGCTCCACCCCCTGATATCGTGTTATTCTCCGTATTCTGCATGCCAAGAAGACCGTAATCGGTATTAAATAAGACACGGTGCCGCCTGATTGAATAGGGTATATTTAATTCTTGAGGATCCGGACTAGAGGATTAAAGAAAACAGTCGTGATATGCTGACTGGATGCCGATGATGAGTTGCCATTTGCAATAGCTGCTAAGGTGATTTTAGCAATTAGTACCCGTACACGCTTTTGACAACCACATGTGCTTGCTAGATATTATTTGGTAATGTACACACTACAAGTAAATCTCTCAGCAATTAATAGAAACTAGAATCACTGTTGCATGAGCAGAAAAATTTTCTTTCACTACTGGTGATATCAAAACTTAAATCCATTAATCCTAACCTCCACAGTGAAGTGATTTACATTAAAAGAATTCAGTTTAAAATTTTACTTCAATTATTTTATAAGTCATATTTCTACTAATAAATTAAATTTAAAGTTTTAAAGCTTATATATTTAGATTATGTTGTATTCGAAAATAAGATGTCAAAATAAACCGGATTTCGTGAATGCATACAAATATTCATCACTTAACGTATAAGTGAAAACTACAATAATTTAACAAATGTCAATACTAATCAATGAAATTGGAATAAAGGTTCGGTTTATGAAGTAGAAAAAATTTAACCTGGATATGCAATAATGACCTCGCTGTATAACGAAAATAACGAAAATAAATTATCTAGTAGGAGCCTACTTGTCTAAATGAGTTCATAAAACTTTAGTTAAACAATAAAATTGAAATATAAATAATTTACTGATCCATTAACTAATCACTGTCTACTTATTACATAAATACTAGGTGTCCATTCAGATGAAACACTGTCAGCTCTTGCTGGTGTTTGAAAACACTAAATGAAATAGCGACTATTAAATAAGCACTACTATGTACATTACTTATTTAAATAATTTCATTAATATCAGAATTAATGTTAAATCAGTTAAGAATTCATTTGTTTAAAGTAAGGAATAAAGTGAAACAGGAGATAATTTAATTGGACCTTGTATAATATATAAAATCAATTATTTTAAAAACGCATAGTAAAAAGCGTGCATTGAAAAAACTTCATTAATTTTTATAGACGATGATATGAGCTTTAGTGATTTAATAAAATGTTAAAAGCTAACTGTACACGTTCCAGGGTGAACTGAAGGTTACGTACTCGCGGGGAAATTAATTACTGGACAAAGCATACAAATAAGTAATGTACATCATGGCGCGCTAGCCTTATTTAAGATTTAATTGTGCAAATTGAACGATTACGAAATGCTCTAGGAAGACTGGCGCTAGCCCAAGTTTAGAGTAGTGATAGTAGAATTCTCGTGGGGATTCGAATTAAATAGTCAACAAGCTTTACGCGAGATAGTTCGTGGAGAGTAGAAGTCATCATCGAAAGTATTCTGTGTCTTCAATTTTCAGATTTTAAAACTGTCCTTGTCAAAGTTTCTGTACTACTACGCCAATTGTGTCGAAGTTGGGTTTCCAGAAATAATTTGGGATCATAAATTTGACAAGAATTCGGCAGGTACCGTTTCCATATGCTTCTACCTGAGAGAGGTCTTCAATTAAATGGTACACAAAGGACGGCTTTTCTCGTAAGTCCGCCAACGCTAGAAACACCAAAATAGTAAGTGCTCTCCACGTATTTTGTCTATATAAAAGAAGGAGTAAAAGAAGGAGATCCGTTACCTTTGATTTTAAGTAAATTATCACGAACTACGAGACCATCCTAGTATTGCAAATTCACGTAACGTAGTAAAACGGGACATTTTTACATCAACTTATTTTAGGGAAAACGAAACGACTGGATTATGACTTTTTAGTAATTACTGGTTAAATAAACATTTTTAATTATCAAAAGATGTTCTAATATTTGTAAATTGTTGCAAACTAATTTTCTGTAAATATCATAATTGTACTATAGTAATTTAAATTGTTTAATGAATCCTTTAATAGTTTGGGTACCCATTTAATTATTTATGTTTAACATGTTTTTTCTTATTTAGGTGTCGTCAAAGTAAGCCAGATTCGCCTCCTTTACCTGAAATGCATTGTGGCTTCTTAAAAACATTACGCGCTAATCTCGCTTGCACGGGCTAATGTGTGCATTGTATTATTTGTGTGCAACATTTTATTCAAGGAGCATGCATTTTACCATTGCGTATTGACAAATTTGCGTATAAATGTATCTACTATATAACGTGCTTTTTGCTCAATCAGTGCTTTTATTTTAACAATGCAAATTTTGCCTACTATTATATTTATACGGTGCACGTTAAATAAATTTAGAACTGACTCCATAACTTATCAATAGAAGAAAAGTTATAAAGCATTTGTTTCACGGTAAATATCAAGCTTGCATAATAATTTAAAATTCAGTCAGCTTGATTTTTAATGATATACAGGGTGGTCAATTCTAATATCTGCTATTAGTTAATGCACCTTCAGCAAACTTCTTTCAGCTTTATCCCGTATTTACAGTACCGTTAGAGTATCTGTCTCCACTCCAAAGATAGCTCTTAATTTCTTTACATGCAGGTTGTTTCCACAAACATTACCTAGTAGCAGTATTATTTTGAGAACAGCGGACCCTACCTTTTACCGATTTTGTATTAGCCTAACAGTGTTCAGTCTCGCAAGTATCGATGAACCATGCCTCGCTCCACTGCAGCTTTTCTGGTCGTGGTTGAACATTCGTGATTTTAGTTGCCATATGCGCTATTTCCAGTTTAGCCTGTGACAATACAACTAAATGCATATAAAATTTAAAATAGCGATTAGTATAATAAAATCGCATTCAAAATTAAGTACAAAAATTTATACTCAATATCAGTTATGTATTAGAATACGACGTGCTCATCTTTTAGGGCGCATAGAAGGTCGTGAATACTCTAACATTAATTTGGCAAGTTATTTTTCGATTGACGATTAAACTTTATTTAATATTATATTTACAACCATGCAATAAAGAACATTAAGTTGCGTTATAATGCACTAAAAGTGATATGCGAGGGCTATTTTTATCGACCTCCGATTGTGCAAGTAAACAACAAATCGAGTGGTAAGAGGCGGATATGCGCGGACAGCGACTATGCTTATTCACCACTAGAGCCACTGCTACTTCCAACGTCATTACGCTATTTTAAGTTGAGTTGCAGACACGTAAACATGGCTGTTACAGTTGGATTTCCAGCCAAGGCTTCTTTAAGCAGAAAGGAGTACTTCAGCTGAAGACCATTGGATAATGAGCCGGCTATACGAAGCAAACTCTATGAGAGATGGTTTTGTGTGGAAATGGCGTAGAAAATTTAGAAAATTTAGAAAGGGGGCAAGGAAGCAAGTTTGCCGCAATAGAAAACATTATTCAACGAGTTGATAAAGTGGTTCGAAAACAACGGTAGTTTACCATAAATGAGCTGTGTGTAATTTCCTAATATTTCAAGATCGTCTGTTTACAGGACCGTAACTGACGGCAGCAATCTATGAAGAGAGGATTACAAAACTTGTCCGCAGATATGACAAAAGCCTCCATTTTGACGCTGAGTATGCCCAATAGTAACCATGTTTGTACCCAAATTTCGGTAATAAATTCATTTGGTTATTAACACCTGTGTTTTATAGTCTATCGGATGTTGAAAAAAACCGCCCTCGTATGTAAACTTAAAGCAAAGTGTGGTCGCGTAAGGGTTGGCCTGGCATATTTACACGATGCCGGTGATATTTTTGTGGGTTCGTAAAGATGTCAGTTTTACCGAGACAGCTTCACAATGCGGTACGTTTGAAAAGAGCTGCAATTTTGAAAGATGTTTTCTCAGATAAATAACAGCATTCACATCAATATTACATGTCAATTATTCATTACTACGCGTACTAAAGCATTATGAAAGAAACGCTTCCTTTCCATATTACATATTTTTGACCAATTAAATAACAAAATGAGTCTAGTACAACTGATATAATCTTTATACAAATCCTAGAAGCGCGTAGGTATAATATACACCTTACATGAATGTCAAATTAATTTAAGTACATGTTGAAAGCTCAAGTAATATTCTAACTTAAAATAGGTAAATAATTAGCGGCATTAGATTAAATTAATTGCATCAAATTCAGAGATTATTTTCTATCAATTGTTTACACCTGGTTGTTTGTAGAATTTTAGTGTGGAGTGGTTCAGAGTTGTTGACCGAAAGTGTACACCTTCTTTGTTCTCTGTAATTGTAAATTATGGCGAGAGAGTATGTTGCAAGATGTAAGTGGGGGTAGATGCTATGCTGCATAGACTTGCCTCACCTGTTCTAATGCAAAGAAATCCTGTAATAACCTAGACAAACGTTAGTGGAATAAAGCTAGTCGGCATGCTATTAATTCTTTTGTTTTTTTGGTGTTAAATTAGTGGTATCTTATCAAAATGTAGCAGTTAAAGAATGCGGAACAGGGAAATTGTTCTGCGAGGGTGTTGTTTAAATTTGAGTTATGGGAACGATCGAAAATTGATATAATTTACAATTAATAAAGAGTGTAGTGAGGGATACTCGATTTGATGAGCTAAGTTATATTATAAACAAATTTTGTTGTATATAAGTTCTTTAAGGATTGCGAAAATTCTAGAATGTAATATTTATTTCACAGTTGTGAACATAACAATGGCCTTTTCAAGAACAACCTAGAACATCCAATCGTAGGGTCATAGCCGGCTCATTACGCTGCATTCATAATTAATGCAGGAATCAATTGCGAAGGGCAGTATTATTATCCTGTTTTTAATATTCAGTCATCAAGTAAAGCGCAGTCTCTATTATACCCTTTGTTCCGTGACAATTACTGATTTGTCTGAACTCTTCCAAATCCAAACCTCTCATCGTTATATTTGGCTTTCACACTTTTCGGAATATAAATTTGATTTCAATAAATTTGGGGTTTTACGTTTATTAAAAATTCTTCTAACTCGAAATTATACACAACAGCCTTTTCTAACTGAATTGTAATGATAATCAATCTATATATTGTAGTAGTATAAGAGTAAATTTATTATCAAAATCAAACATCCGTATTTAGGTGGTATAACTATCTAGATATTTTTACATTGCTTTATATTAGGTGTTGACCGATTTGTCGGTTGACTAATTATGTTATGTAAATTACAGCATTTAGTATTTGAACTTAGGATTGATTCGATATCTCGCAATTTTTACCAGTAATATTAAACTAACTGTGTTTGATTCCGCAGTAAAATTCGAATTCTGTTAGCAAGAAGCATTTTATCGACCGACTCAAGGATCATCGAAAGCTTCTATTTCGACACTTATGCTTGGACATTCTGAGTACCTCCAAACATCAACAATCAACCGTTATGTCTACGTTTTCTTGAATATGTAATTTCAATTATTTTGTTGTTAATATAATTATAGTTCTTTGTTTCAGTTATCTGTGATCAAACGTTGTTACAAACTTTCTATTTTGTTATTAATTATGTAATTTGTCTATCTGTATAAGCTTAACTTTATTACAGCGTCTCCAGCTTGCCCGTGATGTGTACAGCATTAATTGATTTTTAACTATTTCCATCTGGTTGAAGCTTTCATAATGAAAAACAGACACAGCTTGTCGACTTAAGTAAAAGGGTACGACCTTTAGAGATTTTGATACTGAGCCTAATATATATTTCATTGCTTGAATCGGACGATTGCAGAATAGAATAGTACTTCTGTTTTATTCAATGTCCCGCGCTTCCTTAATTCCTCAACCACACATTTCGCAATCTCGCTTGCATAATGTAGCTTATCAGATAAATTAAAACTACGATAACGAAATGAAATTCCAATTACAGGGATCGAAAACTTACAATAAATTCGTCACGATATTTTAAAAACTGTTTTTATAAAAGATTCTTAGCAGCAGATGTTGGTGATCTTATACACATTCCAGAATGATGGTGTTTTATTTTAAAATGTAGATCTAGGACATTGAATTATTTTTAGACATTTCATTTGAAATAAAAGTAATATTTTATTGAATAAGTCTAAATGATAGAAATATGGCTGTAAAATATTATTTGAACTTTCCATAACAATTCTAAAATCGACCAACACCAGGATGTTCATAAGTATTCACATTAATGTAAATATAATAGAGTGAGCTAATTATAAAAATAAAGCGGCGTATATGACAAGCTTTCGGAAAATTTTTATTTATATTTTCAGAAAAATACGCAAGGATATTTACATTCGAATTTTGTGTACATTGAAAAAGATTGACCAAAAAATCAGGTTTAGTGACATAATTGCTGTCTAAGTTTAAAAGTGTAGCTAAAATTTTTGCATTTGGTTGGACTAATTAACAGGTAACTAGGTACGCAATGCGATTAAGTGGCAAACAGTTTAATAAATAAATGCAACCTGAATATATCAAATTTTCATGACTTACAACAATATAACTTGAGACAACTGCCTATTGACAAAATAATATTTTGTATTTATAATGTTACTAATCTGCATCAGTGCTTTATTTAGGTGCACGAGTTTACATCAAAAACATATAACTAGCTTTTTCATAATTTCTCCCAAGAGCTACTGGTTTGCGGAAAAATTTACAGCTACAAACTAGGTTTGTTTTCTATGTTTCTATTTCTAGTGAAGTTAGATAATTAAATGTTTCTTAAATATTTGGAATGCCATTCTAATCTTTTTGCATTTGCATGCACTATTGTTACCTTATTTAATTTAAATGTAGAAATAGCGTGGAGGTGTTGTTTAAATAAAGTTTCACTTTGGATTAAATTAACTATTTTCACTGTGTTTAAACGTTTTTAATTAAGGCAGGTTATAAATTTTTGATGCTTCCAATAAGTGATTTGTTTGAAAGTGGAAGTAGCCATGGTTTTGCCAATATTTGATATGAAAGATGGCAAGTGGGCGTTTTTATCTAATTAATACCGTGTATTTATCTAATTGACGCAATTTGTTTTAATCTCGATTACTTTCGGATAGTATTTATTCAAAATTAACTGACCAACCTTTGGATGGACATACAAAAGCAAAACGACGAGTAACAATGAAGTCATTGTGGATTTTTACGTGTTGATTGAATGCGGCCAAAATATACTCAGTGACATAGAAATTACAACACCAAGAAGTAGTAAGAATTTCTTTATTAAAGTTGGTGAATCTATTGAGCTAACATTAAGTAACAATTGATTAATTTTTGAGATCAATTGGTATTGTGATAACGTTACATTTGACAGTTGTTATAATTCTTTGCTAACTTTTTCGATCTGTATTTTTAGTACGATTTATTGTTCTTTTTCATTGTTAATTAACATTATTTTGGTTGCTGTTCTTTTGTTAACGCATTTTATTTGTTGGTCATGCCTAGAATACAGCAACACAGATATTATCGTCAATTAAGCGAATTTGACACAGATCGAATTATTGGTTTGAGCTAAGCTGGTTTTTCATTTGGGGAAATTGCTAACCGTGTAAATCGAAAACGGTCTACTGTAATGCGAGTGTGTCGTATATAGTTTGGAGATGGCCAGGAGTATCATAAAAGAGGAACCGGTGCTTCAAGAATAACGAGTGAGCGTCACGATCGTCGCTTAAGACGACTGGCATTTAGAGAACGATTTTCCTCTACTCGAGCAGTTGGTGACCAATGGTTTGGCGAAGAGGGTCGTCTTGTAACCCTTATAACAGTCTATCGCCGAATCCGAAGTTTTGGAATAACATCGTATCGCCCGTAACTTGTGCTTTTTTGACTGCAGAACATTGCCAGCAACGGTTACAATGGTGCAATGAACAATCTCATTGGAATATCGAATGTCGCCGTGTTGTCTTTAGTGGCGAATTTAGATTTTGTTTAGGAATGCAAGACGGTCGTTTGAGAGTCAGAAGAAGTCAGGGTGAACGACGGAATCTTCGATTTACAGTTGAAATGCACGCACACCGCATTGTGGGTGTTGCGATTACTTGTTGCAGAAGGTCTCCCTTGGTGTTCATTCGAGACAGTATGACATCACAACGGTATATTCGGAGTTAGTTGGAACACATCTTCTGCCATACCTATAGGAGCTCGAAGATCCATTATTCCAGCAAGATAATGCACGTCTACATGTAGCAAGATTTTCATTGAACTTCTTTGAGCAGGGCTAGATTCATATATTGCCCTAGCCTTCAAGATCTCAAGATTTTTCTTCCCATTGAACATGTATGGGGCATAATGGGTAGAAGGTTACGAAATTTGTAACGTCCTTCTTTGTTTTGGAGGGTTTGCTTCATGAGGTGCAACTTGCGTGGGAGGTAATACTCCAACACGAGATAAACCACCTTATTCAATTAATTCCTCGGCGTGTAAATGAATCTGTAAATCAGAGAGACCGCACGACATATTATTAACAATTACTATAAATTTTTGTTTAACTAACAAAAATTTTCCTCCCAAATTGTGCTCATTTGCTACTATAACACAGGTGAATATTTCTACCAAATTTTATCTGAAAATTACAACCCCTTGTTTGTGTTGCAATTTATATGTCACTGAGTACATATTGCTGTGTCCAATTTGACCAGTTACTGGCGATTCACGTAAATTTAAAAAAACCTGAGCAATCGCTTACAGAAAAAATGCAATTCTTACCTAAGGGAAGTTTATTGAATGTTAAATCCAAATTTTAAAAAACGTTATACAAATTCAAAAACAAAAATGAGGCAAAATTTACCTGAAGTTATTAATCCGTGAGAATTAAAATAAAATTTAGTAAGGTTAATGTAAAGAATTAAAATATATACATGCCAAATTAGAATAAGTTTCAAAACTTTAAATACAATAACTAGGCAAATAAGTAAATTTTGCTGTCAATTATTTTATAAGAAAATTTAGATAAGCGTTAAGTAAATAAAAACTAGAGTGCTGCAAACCAAAAATAA
>JAHWXV010685278.1:0-19375 GCA_024586415.1 Phrixothrix hirtus | reverse complement strand
ATATATATATATATATATGCTCTTTATTAGGAATGTGTACTGCTTATAGCAGGTAATTTTCTTCCTGGGCATAAGGTTTCATTTATAGAGCCGGATTGCACATATGTTTTCATAATTAGTAATTCTTTGATGCGGCGAAAACATTGTTCAAAGGATGTATCGTATTCAACGATATTCAACCAAAATAAAAATAAAATAAGAGTAATGAAATTAATAATACGTCTAATGTATAATGCAATTATTCATTAAATCACTGCATGGAAGGAGATACGACGGCTTAGTTCCTCGCGGTGCTAAGCAATCAGGTATATAGGTTTTTGCAGTAGTTTGACTTAATACATGTCGATTTCAAGGACGGAAAATTACCACAATAATAAATTTGAAAAGTTGCAATAAATAACGAAGTGTTGTAAATAATAACAACAATATATAAAGCAAACTGTAAAATTACAGTGTTAACAGTTAAAATAAATTACAGTAATTTATACCAAAAAGAAGATAAGTAGTATAGTAGTTAATAAAATGTTAAAATAACTTCCCAATAATTTTGAGTTAAATTTGAAATAGCCAGATGTAGCCCGTCGGATTTACTCTAATCCATTTCAGAAAATGTATCATATGAATTAATTAAACTAATAAACATGAATTGGCAACAGTGAGATGAGATGAGATGTCCAAGTTGTAATTCTAAGAAAAGTGGCCGGAGGCCTAACGAAGAATAGTGCAATAAAATTAGAAGCGTTTGTATAAATGTTAATAATCATAAAACAATTTAATTATCTAAAATAAAAATTTAAAGAAAATTTATAAGAGTAGAATATCTAAATTGACGTATAATATACTCATCAAGCCAACCAAACATATGGACAAATATATATCGATAACCTTGAGCTTCCGCCAATATATAAAATATAAAAAATTTGCCTCGCAAGAGTCCTTAACGTTCTTAATTAAATGTATTTATATAACTCATACCTGGTACTCAGTACGATAATGCAGACTAAAATATTAATTAGAATTATACAAACCAACTAAGATAAGATAAACTATTGGAACATTTTATCTATGTTAAAAGTTGCAGGAAATTACTGCTCTTAAAAGCAGGTAAATATCAATATGTAGAAAAACGAAAATAATTTGAACTGGCCAAAATTGTACGTAAATAAGGAGTTTATCTATATTACTCAAATTGGAGAATGTTAATGGTATAACGAAATAAAGATCTTTAACAAGTGCAAATCGATTTGATAAATTAAAAAATTAAACATTGACGATTATTTTTATGGTGTCAATAAAAATTATTTAAAGCAATTACATATGTATAATAATATTAAAAGCTAAATCCATTAAAATATTTTTGAAATGTTCATAGGCAAATTGTTAGAGAATTGTATTGAACATGGCACTAGTTTTGTTATACCGTTGTCAAAGAACTCTGCTGCCTGTTCGTTAAAGCAACTAGTGATACGGTGTTTCAACTCACCGTCGTTGGAAATCCGCTTTCCCCCTAGGAATCTTTTAGGCTTGGAAAAAAGATGGAAATGCGAAGATGTAAAGTTAGGACTACATGGAGGATGATCCGGCATGCTTCACTGTGGCTTCAATGTGATCGAGCGCTGTTGTGAAACAAGCAGATGCTGCTTGAGAGTGGACCTCCGCGGAGGTTTCGATGATCTGTCTGGGGTTAGTGAATGTTGCAAGTAAATTTCTTTAGAGAAAACTCAACTAAAAGAACGCCTTTTCGATCCTAAATACCGTAGCCATGATTTTTTGAGTTGATGGAGTCTGGTTAAACCTTCGTGGCTACATCAGTGAGTTGGAATAATACCATTCACTGGATTATCGTTTGGTCCCATGACAGAGCCATGTTTCATCACGAGTTACAATATGACAGGTGCCACAAGTTCCGTTTTGTGCTCTTGTGTAAGCATTTGTGTCACGAATCGTTGACAAATCTTTTTGTACTGAAGTAATACTCATAGATTACAGTAAATCGCATGTTCTCACGAATGTGGTTATCGACTTGCCATGTCAAATCCTCAGGGATGACAGTCGGCCGTTAAGATCTTTTCGTAGCGTAGATGTTTCTTCATTAATCCGACTACACTACCTATGCATATATCCATCGTTCATATCACTTTCTCTGTATACCTCTATAAGCTGCCGATAAACTTTAGTGGCATGAAGAGTTTTTGCACTCAAAAATTTACTCACAGCACTTACGTCACAGTTGGCAGGCTTTTTAATCAACATGGCGAGAAACAATGCAGTATAAACAAACAATCGAATTTTGCTTTTCGCAAAGGTCTTTTCTCTACTAATATTCATTTTAGCAAGAATTGTATGGAATTTACCGACTCATTAAACATGGTTTATAATAATTGTGATGACTGAACGGGGGATTTTTTCTGAAAATTTCTGTGGAATATTACAACCGTTTATTCAAAAATTTCTTTAAAATCGGTTCTAAAAGCAATGTATCTGAAAGAAAAAGAGTATTCAGATTTGAATTTGAGTATGTATTACTGAAAACCTTGTACTTTGTGCGGCAACATGTGGCCTTTCTCTAGACTCTTAAATTTATATTGTATAAGTCTTTATAGAATTTTAAGACTGAGTACATAAGCTAAATTGCACTCCTAATGTATAGGACAATGTGTTCATGATTTAACCCCTTCGGTACCGAGTACAGGATTGAATACTATAGTTGCATGGCTGCATCATAACAAATTTTCAAGTATATAATGAATTGCGTGTCTGTATCATGTTTGCTTTTATTGTAAGGCAGCTATAAAATCTAATTTTGGTGACATTTTAATTTGGTGAGGTGAGGTCAGGTGAGTGCATTAGTTTAAGTAAATTTTGAACGTTGAACGTTTCAGAGGTGGTTTTGATGTAAACACCATGCAAGTGTGTCGACGCTCTGCGTATTCACATCACGTTTCAAAACAGAATTGTCGTAGTAGACTATTCTATCTTCGAATCCTTGCGTGTAAATTTGTTATCGATTACAATGCGCCAATTTCGTTTAAGAAGTAGTAGATACAGTACTACTAAGTAGACACAGGGAGAGCATGGGCTTTTAAACCTAGTATTTTATGCTAACGACGTTTGCCTTTATTCATTTTGCTTACGATGAAATAAAAAAGCTAATAATGTTAATTATTGATATTTACCATTTGACCATGTGTTCATTTATTCAAAGAAATAGATGAACAAGCGGTAGTCACGTGACGCAAGGTCTAAAATATACAGGGAGTCCAGTTGTTTCCTGTTAAATGGCATTATGAGCTGTTGTGTGGGTTGAGCAACGTATGGTCGAGTATTTTCATGAAGCAGTACGATTCGCTGACGAAACATGCTACGCCTTTTGTTTTGGATTGCGTGACGCACTTTATTCAAAGTCTCACGAAATGCTTCAGCATTTATCATTTCACCACGAGGCAAAAAATCAATAAGCAACACCGGGGCTTTCTTAAAACATGATGCATATAATTTTTCGGGCCGAAATTGTTTGCTTGAGCTTCAGCTTCTTGGACAATGTCATGTGTCGCCACTGCATTGACTGCTGTTTCGACTCCAGTGTAACGTGAGATATTCATATCTCGTCACCATCAGTATTTCTTGGACCTAAGTGAGCACATCGTCTGATAGTTTAAATAATATTATACAGAACTTTTCTAGAAATGCGAAGAATGGCGATGAAATCGTAAACTGTTTATTCTCACAAACACTTGCATCAACTTTCTGCATCAGACCTTCATTAATGACAGACGGTCACTCTCTCGGTATCTGATCATGCCATCGCTCATAGCCTTGTCTCCATACACTTCTCTAATCAGTCGATGAATTGCGGTGGCTTTTGCATCTCTTCTAAACGAATTAGAGCTCGTATTTCGCAATCTGCGGGGCTCTCAAGGCGGTTTTAAACATTTTGAATAAGCTCAAAAGAATATAAACGAAGATTACTGCTTACGTAATGGCATTTGTAGCAATTTGATAGATGCAGTCACTTAGTGAGCGTGTACGTAACAGTACTTGCTTAAAAGAGCATGTCTAGTATTCCACGTAGCAGAATAGTTTTAAATCTTTTATTTTAAACTTAACTATGGTGAAATTGTATTGAACTGTTCAAGAAGTGGTACAATTAAATTATAATAACAAAATACATTCGAATTGTACTTATAAGTAGATATAAGTAGCAGAATAGTTTTGCTAAACTTATTCTATGTCCGCGTATTATTTCCAAAGCTCTCCAATCAACTTCTACCTAAGTTAGCGTTAATAAATCAAAGATTCTAAATAGATAATGGCGCCCTTCAAAATTTATCTTATTTTTGAATTTTGTCAAAATGATAACGGTCTCCGCGTATCGTTTGTCACCAACTGGAAACCGTCTTCAAAACATGGAGTAGGTATCATAATAGTGGATATGGTTTAACAAAATTGTTACACCATGAAAATATAATCACATATAAATTTGTGTAAATAATTACTAGTTAGTATAAGTATTAAAACATAAGTTTTAATTTTCTTATCATACCAACCTTAATATATCAACATTCTGAAATTAATTTTAATCTTAAAATAAAAAACAAAGTCGTTCAATAGGTTTAGAACTTTTTATTTTCTATGTGAATTAAAATTACGCTATTGTTATTAAATCGTAACAGGCTTTATTTTTAATTTTGCCACTTCAAAAAGTCATATCGTATTGGGAATTGCTTTAAAACTTTTTAACACATTTTTTCGGTTGAGCACAACTGGACACAACAAACTGGATACATTTACACTTCTTCAAATTGAAAAAGTATTCTATTGCTGCTAACTTTGATAGCCTTAGTGACAATTGTACTTTTCTCTATTTTTCCTAACTCAATAGGTAGTTCTATTCGACTTTCGTATTTATCTTGTTTTATATTTTATAGATTGAATAAACAGTTGCCTTGCTAGAGTTACATTTCAACTAAACCGTTTCTATATTGAATAATTTTAGACAAAAGAATGGCTCAAAACAATTTTGTTCCGAATTAATCAGAATTAATTACATGCAAGATTACAATAAAATATTCTTCTTGGCGTGAATTTTCTGTTTCGAACTAAGTCGACACTTTTCTAAACTAAAGGTAAGAAAAGCACAGTATGAGTAGGGCGCCAGTCGTTCGCATCAACAGCAACAGGTAGCACCTGAATGACAAAATGTCCACCTAAAATAAGATTATCTGCAGCACATGTTCAGCATCTGGAGCAGTAGACCTAAGAAATCCTAAATACAACCGAAATAAAAAAAATGAAGGACTTGAGAAATTATAACAAGTCAATTACAACAAATAAATGGGTATTTATTCAAACCCTTAATCAAAAAAATAACGTGCACGCCTATTGTATAACATCATTATGTAACAGTATTAACAGTATTTTATATCTTGGTTAAGGACGCATTTAATAATTAAAAAGCATAAATGAACTGCTTTTTATAGATCAAAGCTAACCTAGTATTTTTTTAATTTAATCGTCTCATTTAATGACATTAATTTTATATCCTCGTAAAGGGCACGTTTAACAAGCATAAAAGTTTACTGAAATGCTTTTTATAGATCAAAGCTAACCTAGAGAATTATAATGAGACCTCGGATCTAACGAGTATGATATAACGTTACTTCAAATTTAAATAATCTAGTTACATAAGAAAAGCTACAATGAACAATACGTTCGTTGATCAAAAATGATAGGCTAAAGCATCAGAAAATATTGAAAGCTAGAAATTATTTACTTAGTGAATGTCAAGAATAATAGCGTCAGCAAATTTTAAAATGGACCTGCAAATAAATATTCATAAGAGCGAGCTAAACAATGCACGCAATAAAGATACCCAAAAAAGTAACTTCGTTCTTTTGCAGACTAGATATGAATATTAATTAATTTAAAAACAAGAACTAGCGTTTAATATCCTTTCTCTAGAGAAATATATTTATACGGAATGTACATTAGTATTGTGCATACCCTGAAAATTAATTTAAAAATAGTTCTTCTGATAAATTATCGCCGTGACCTTTTATTTTGCAGTGATTGAGAAGCTATTGGTTATCATTGGAATAAAAATGAATTATTTTTGAAAAGCAAAGAAATGTCGACGTAATTATTTTACATAATGAGTACATTTAGTTCGGAAGCTAACAATTAATTTTGTTTACATTACGTGAAATTTATAGTAAAAACAAACGAATTTATCGACGCTTATCAGGTCTGGCACTTGTTAGCAAGACGGTACAAAACAAGTCGGTAACATTATTCCAATAATTAATTAGTGAGGAGTAAATTAATATTTTTGTTTACGACCTTAAGTAATCTATTCTCCGGTACCAGGTATGTCTAGAAGGGCTTAATGAACAGCCAGCGTTACGTCACCGCCTCAGCATGCAGCTACCATCGAAAGTTAGCTTAATACATCTTAATAATTAGGGCCGGAAGAATTAATCGCCATCAATCGAGCTAAAAAGAGTAGACCAAAACGAATTAATTACGAAATAGAGAAGGATTAATTAGTGTTTACCATTGTATCAAATATGAACAACGATTTTTTTTAAATATAGCAATACGGAGTAAGAAATTCGTCACAACATACGTTTACACGTAAGCAAAGAAAAGTAACAAGTGTTTTTTCAAGGCGATCCACATCCAAATAATTAATAAAAAGTGCAAGATAAGAACTTGTATTCTATTGAATTTAGGGTTTTAAAACGAACTTTTATATTTATAAACCTCAACACCAGATAGCGATACTTACTGGGTAAATAAATTATATGCAAGGAATGCTCTAAATTATTACCATTAATTAGAAGTAATCGTTGTTTTTAAATACCAATATAACAAAAGTACTTATTTATTAAGATAAATCTATTTAAACACCCACAGAAACGAATTTTAACTCTTTAATATTAAAACTTCTATACATATTTATCCTACAGGAAATTATACACAGATATGTACAGGGCGTATTTAAACAAATATGCGCGAAACAAAAATAAACCATAAAATGTCAGAGTGAAACCGTGACATTGTACCTGTAAATATACTAATTTCAAATGCGCAGAGACTGTATCAGGTGTAGGTACTAAGGGTGCCAATCTTCCAAATCTATTTTTAGTTGTAGCTTTAATAAATGAATTGTATCTTAAGGTATTTAAATTTTGCTTCTTTGTATAAACCACAAAAGCCCAAAGTGTTAAATATCTATAATTTTTTTTTGAATCAAATTTTCGATAAAGCGCAACTGATAATGCAACTTGTAGAGGTGATACGAATTATCGTGGTCGTACTGTTGATATGATGGAATGAGGAATTGAAATATGCTCATAAAGACTAAGATTTTTTGGTTTACATTTTCCATCATTTAAAATTATTTCTGATAGAAGAAAACTTAATGACTTCGGGATGGATGTATTCTTGCTTTCAAGCATTTTGTCACTAGACGGTAACTATCATGACAATAAACTTCCGTTCTCATAGCACTAGCAGCTCTTAAAATTCGATATTCTTCTTCATGATCATCATCTGATCTTTCTCTATACCAACTTCCAGACAATACTTTATAGTGTTTTTTCTGACCTAAATTTGCTGGAAAATACAGTATTATCTTTATAGTGTGACAATAATCGCGACTTCATCGTTTTACCATCGGGAATGTGTAGTGTAGTTATGATGTTTTTCAATTCTTGTAATGAAAATTGACAATCATCATTCTCGTCGATAGATTAAAACTTTCATCCATAGCTGAGTTTACATGGATAGTTTGTGGATGAATTTTATGTTCTTGATGAACAGCTTTATACGAATCACGGAAGGAAGTGTAACAATTTCAATGATATTTAGCTTCAACTGCGACTAATCGATTATACCAGTAACTCTTTTGTATACCTCTTTGGATAAATTGCCTATTAGCTCTTTTACATAATTGAGAATGATTTCTTTAAATTCAGGATTCACTACATGATGAATTTTTCTTTGAAGTGCTTCCTTTTTTTGCTTTTCTTGCGTCTCATCAGCTTTTGTTCCACAAAATAAACAATTATTTTTCCAATCAAGATCAGTATAACTATTTTCTTCGGCGGAGAGAATGTAGAACATTTGTTTAAGTTTAAACATGTTTATGTAATTTTTGTGAATGTACCTTTGACGATATGTTGAATGAGCATAAGCAAATCTGAACAGTTCCATCGTCTCTTCAAAAGTACTTCTTAAAGTAGGTAACCCTCTAGTTATTTCATCTAAATCCGAGCTCGATAAAGAACGTGTTCCCAATTTTTCACATATAAAGCAAATATTTTCTTCATTATTATCACTGTTCTGTGAATTATCCATTTTTATTAGGAAGTTGAAATAAGAAATATAAATAATGCAATAAATAAAATAATGAGTACAAGACAAAATTCATCAATAATAAGTGAATTATGGAAAAAAATTAGTATCTTTTATGCCTCAATTTGAAAAAGTTAAATGACACTGGATAATGTATAATTATTAATCACGAAATTTCAATAATTTATATTTTTCGATTGAAGGAAAACAGTAAACGTGCTTGTTCAAACTAGTCGAAAATAACTGCTATGTTACTGGAGTCACCCAAATGAACAGCTGCCATTGTCCCCTCTATTGCTCTTAACTGTCCCTTTCTCATACCTTAGACCTTAAATACCTTTCATACTTTAGGAGATTTCATTTTAGAAATATATACATTATATATATACAAAAATCCATAATTATTTAATAAAAAATTTAAACAATTGAAAAAATTTTCAAAAAATAAATAATAAAAAAAGATTTTAGTATGTAGTATTGAAAACACATTTCATTCATAGGAACTGGGTTTTAAAGTATAAACCTAACGGCACGCCACTATTCAATCCAGCGAGGGTTCGTCAAAAGAAATGTTGTCTCGGGGTTCATTTTTATATTGTAACGAAAATTAGAAACAATAAAAACTTAATGGAACATTCTGGAAAAATCTAGCATGTTCCTTATAATAAAATAGATGATGTAATCACAATGACTCATTGCGGTAACCGATACCTGTCAAATAAATTCAAGGTCAGCTACGAGTCATGGCATTGAAAATTTTATTTTTTACTATTCCTTGATATTCTAGAATTTATCTTTTCGATATAAGCAGCAAATTAAATTCCCTTTGTTTAGTTTCAATTAGAATCTTGACCTGTTCGTTACTGTTATACATAAATAGAAATATAAACGATTATTCTTAGTGTATTGTGAAATAAATAGTTAAATAAATAAGTGTAAATAGATAATTCTAATATTAGTGAATATAAATAAAAATTTTAAAACAATTAACCAGTTTCATTACAATACTATACGAGTATTAAATAAAATTAAGCGAGTCCTAGAGGTTAGAGTAAATCTGAAAAACAATCACAACAAATAGCACAAAAATATGTTAAACATAAAATGCCACAATGTAAATGTTATGCCTACAAACAATTAATGTTCATAAACTAAATTATGTTAGGCGATAACAATTCATTAATCCAAAATTAAAGCATAGTTAAATTTTCATAAATGTCTATAAAAAGTTAAAGATAAAACAATAATTGACAGGGTAGCAAATTGTAAAATAGCAAATAGTAGTAGCAAATATGTAAAAACCAAAAAGGCGGCATGTAGCAATTTTAAGCTATTTAATTACATTCAACTAAATTATCTGAAAATGGTGACAATTAAATTTAATTAAAGAAAAAAAATTATTTCCCCAGATTTACTAATACTAGGTACACCATTCGCAAACTAAAATTTAATAGAAAAAAAGCTTGCGTGCGTCACGCAAGAAATAATTGATGTTTAATTACAAACGAATCATGTTTAAATACATGTAACATTAGCAAAGCGAAATTCGCAAATATTTAAAAGTAATATAAATCGAAATTTGCAGTCGATATATAAATTAAATGTGTAGCGATTAAAACAGCAGATATTTCGCCTTTGAAGTGAGTGCATAAGGTTTATCAACTCCTTGACACCGTCTTTAAATGTTTGGTTCAAATCTGAATTTATAGTTAATGATGTTCATCAAAATTATCTAAACGTTAGTTGTAGAATCAATTTTGATTTAATTTTTCAGAAAGGATAAAAAATGAAAACATAAAATGTTAACAAAAGACGTGGTAGAAAAAAACAATTTAAATCACGGCGCAGAATCTTTAAAAAATTCAAAATCATGTATAATAATTTAATTTAAGCTAGATAAGACGGCACTAAAATTACCATGTTACTTTAACACAAAGATTATAAATCGTAAAGACCACGAAAGCGCCTGGCATTCGTTAAACTTAATTTGCGAAGGCAAACCGACAACATAGGCCATCTGATGTGGTAATAAGTAAATAATAAATTAAAGAATGACGTTCTAAAGAACCGATGTGATAAAGCTTTTGCAAAATTACAGTACTCAGCGATTAACGTTATGTAAATTTGGCACGGGATAAATTAGCGTTAATAGCTTAAAATGATTGTGCTACACAGTTTTGTCCTTCGTATCAATACAAGATAGGTAATTTGGCACTTAAACTATTGTAACATATTTTTATGTACTACATTAGTTGTAATAAAGGATTATTTACTGTTAGGGAAATAGGGACATCTTATGTCCGTTGACTTAACGAAGTGTTGAAATTAGGAAAAAAGGACAACTACAAAGGCGCCACCAGATTTAAAACCAAATGTCTAGAATGAACTAGAAATCTTAGTCAGAAAATATCCAACAATAGCTGACTATTGCAATAATAAAGTAATCATAGAAAAGAATTAAATTTGCAGTAGTTTGCGCCGCTAATATCGTTGGTAAGTTGGAAAGCAATTATCAAAGGCTAATATACACTTTCTAATAGAGTGACTTGATAGATAACGAGATTCTTGTAGATTCTTGAATATGATTTAGCGAGACTAGAATGCAACACAATTTAACTACTAATATAATAATTAGTTGGGCAAACGAGTTGTTACAATACGAGAGACGCTGCTTTAATTTTGGGGTAGGAGAAACGAACATACTTAGAATTAAAAGAATTGCTTTATTGCTTTCCAAAATATTCCACTTTACACTCTATACATTTTTTCACACGTCTAAATCAATTGTCATAACATTATTTCCACTCAGAACTCGGCACACCCAAATTTACATTTTTGAACGCTTCAACTGCGTCCCCTGGCGTTGAAAGTCGTTGACCACACACACGATGTTTGAGTTTTGGAGACGTAAAAAAATCATTAGGACTTAAATCAGGTATATAAGAATGATGAGACATTAATTCCACTTTCTGACTGCCCAAATAGATTACATTTTGTTATGCTGCGTGGAGGCCTGGATTGTCTTAATGCAAAATAATTCGTCGATTTTTATTTATTTTTTTACATTTCAAACAAAACGTGGTAAACGGATGGTTGTATACCGCTCAGAATGAACCGTTTTATGGTCTTCTAAAAGTATAGTAGCCACATCACCAGTTTTAATACAAAACAAGCGATCACTTGTTTAGAAACACTGCTAGCATGAACAAGTGTAGTTGCTTCATTTTGAAACATCCAAACAGTCGACTCTTGTTTTGTTTCAGGTTTTATCACTACTGTTAATGTCGTATACTAAATTTGATGAAGCATTTAAATGGTCCTTGGCAGCATTAGAAGTGGCCCTCAGTCAAATTATGGGAAATCCATCGTGAATATAGTGCTCATGTAAAACTTGATTTATTTTTTTCATGTCGATGCTTAAGGATGACTGCATTTCTGAGTTACATGACGATCTGGATTTATTATTTCTCGTACCGTATCAGTGTTTTCTGCTGTTTTTGATGTCGTTGGTCGACCTAGACGAACTTCATTACAAAGGTTACTACGACCGAATTTAAATTCTTGATACCACCGAGGCACCTCATCAACAAAAGCAGTTTTTAGGTCAGTCTCACACTCCGTTTTACTTTTTCCCAATTAAGAATAAACAAAATTATTGCTCAAAAATGTTCACGGTTTAAATCCATGTTTTTTCTGCGATTTTTTTACTTTAAAATTATCCTGTAATAGAACGGCTGCATTTACACAGTTATTTGTTACGACTTGGAAAAGTCGTATCGTTTATTTTTTTCTTGCGGTTACTTTTAAAGATAATTTAGTTTCCTTTTGCAGTAATTTTCTGCTATTTTATTTGGTACCGCAGTGTTTAAAGTATTTTGTAATTTATTTTTGTAGTTAAAATTTAATCCGTACGCTAATTATTTTCTCCCAGTTGTGTTTTGTTTTAGGTAGTGCCTTCATATTAATATTACCAACGATAGTTCTTTTTGAAGTTTATTTTAGTTTTGTATTGCTGCAGTTTACGGCTAATTTTTATATTTCTTTATCAAGTTATTTTGGAACTGCGAGGTTCGAGGTTTTGACCGTCAGGAACGGTCCCATTAGTTTTTCGAGCAAGCGTTTGCGTTTGGCATAGAGCAATTAGTTTAGCTTCAAAATAGTTTGTAGTTATTATTTCTACTATAGAACCCATGTTTGAAGGAATCGTTCAAATGCGTTTCTTTCATAATTTTTTTGACGAATTTTAGATGGTAATTTGTTCTATATCCACTTTTAGAGTTTTACGAGAAAAAATGTTCTAGTTTTTACGAGAAAAAAATATTCTAATTTTTACGAGTAAACATTTTCTATTTTTACTTAGAAAACAAAATTCTACTTGATCAAGTCTTAGATTCTAATACCGTTTTGAAGTCATCAGCAGGAGCCGTCTCAATTTAAGAAAATTCCTGCGAAGATGATATTCCAACCTATTCGTTTATTCGACATTGATTTTTCGGAATAATTATATTTGTATCAAAGCCAGATATTTAGCTGCCCATTTAAGTCATTTTACCAATAGTTTTAAAGCGGACTGTAACCGTATTGTACCAGCAGAATTAAATTTATTTCACAGTCGTAGACAAGATTAATTGTTTTTACTAAAAAGCTGTATAAGGCCAAGTAACATTATTATAAAAAAACAGGTTATATTTTTAATGATTTGAATTTTGTCATAAATAGTTAATGTTAGAAAATAATTTAAATGGACTTGCATTATTGAATACTGTATAGCGACTAGTTATTTATTTTTGTTGAAACTTTTTAAAGTATATGCTTATTAAATGCACAATGTAATCGTTTTAATGTCTAAATTTATTTATACAGCCAAAATCTTCTGACCAAACTCCTTATATGTTTACTTTCAGGCTTACGGAAGATTGAGACATCGATAGTTCTTAAGTTTTTGTAGAGGAACACACCCCCCCGATTTTATTTTTTTTGCATTTAACATCGAAATGTAACATTTTCAGAATTGTTTTTCTCGGATCTTAGAGGTTTGGGGCTTTTATAAAAGCGACGCTTGTGAATTAGTTTTAATTTATTAATTTTACGTTGTCTGTCAATTTTCAATATGGTTTTTGGTAAAAATTTCAGTTCTTGTAATACAAACCTTTCGACAGTATGATACCGATCAAGATTGAATTGTAATTAAAATAAATGTGTTGAAATTTAAATGTCGCGTCAAGTTTTGTGTTTTTTGGGCAGAACGAAATCAATACAATATAGAAGAATTTGTTTTTAGAGTTTTGACAATTCGATTGGAACGTTTAAATAGTCGACTTTGTTGGGCATTTTCGGTGATATTGATCGGTTCTAGTAATTCCCTTGGCGAAGTACGCGCGGTCTTCCTATAGGTGATGTGAAATAATTAGAAACGTCGCGTCGATCTGTGAAAACGCGAGCGAAGCCCGTAAGTGCGCGCGGGAGAATAGCAAATCTTGTTTTGGCAGACTAGCGAAGGGAGGTAACGACGTGATTTGCGGGACCGTGAGGGTGTGTATCCGGACCCGCAAATAACCACCGAGTGGGAATTGAAGAGCGCCCCATTTTGTAGGCTCTGAGGTCGATCGTTGACCCTATTTGTATAGACCCAAGCTTATTCCCTAATGCAATATCTATAATCACCCCCACCTGCGTGATGTAAGACCAGGTATTTTTATAGTATAGAAAAAAAGGAGATAATTCTTTCTTACGCATCACCAGGCGTGTGTTCAAGCCTGTAGTTTTCACAAATCCCTCCCAGTGCGACATGTTCTCTTCTTGGTGGGACTTTGTTCCTTACTACGAAAAGAAGGAAGTCCTGTCTGAAATATAAACCTTAGCTATCGATATTAACAACCGAGGGTCGTAAGAGATACTTATGTACTGTATTTTCCCCAGTGAAACTTGGTCAATGGAGGATGATGGCGCCTCCGCCATACTCGCTCGTTTGATCTATCTGTTGGATTGTTAATCTTGACTACGCTTAATTGACGATCTAGTATAGCTGAATTTAGTGGTACATCATTTTGATTTATTTATGCGAAATGATTGCGCTGAATATTAGTCGTAAAATTTGTGACATTTTTATTTCTCAGTTAACTTGGTTATACTCTCAAACGTCTTCCCAGTTATTTGTTTTATTTTAAATATTAAGTAAGCGGCAAGATCATTATCTGTAAAAATTATAGAATTAGTACCTAGTCCTAATGGTACCTGCGTCACATCTGAGGACGTAGAGTGGGGCTTGTTTCTACCATTGGATTAGCTAGTACGTTACGGGTAAATAAACGCGAGTAACGAGTTCTGGCTGACTGGCTGACGTTGGTCGGGCATATTCTTTATCGCGATCTGAGTCAGTGGTGCCCAAACAGACGTATGTAACGCGGATCCCCAGCATTACATTCGAGCCCCTCTCACTTAGTACCGTAGTAGTCAAGCCGCGCTCGCTGTTAGCGTTGGGTCCGGAGATCAAGAACGTGGTCCGACCTAGTGCCAATTTGGAGCGTGGCAACATACTTAATTGTGTTTCAATTATTTAATTAATTACTAGACCTTCTTGTGTTCAGAACGGGCAACGAAGAATTTAATATTGATACAAATTAATAAGAAAAATTATTATTTTGCAGGTTTTAGTAGGTCGCAAATATCTAAACAGATTATAAGTAGTCAACTCCTTATGAAGGGCGGTTCCGAGCAGGAAAATATATACAACTGTATATCAACGGGGTATAGGTGATACAGTTTCTTGATTATGCTTACAGGACATGAAATTCCTTTCCCTTCACCGAATGTTATTTTCTTTATAATCAGGTGAAATGGAAGCCAAAGTGATTTCCTGAATATGGCGCGTAGACTGAATGCGTACTTCTTATTTAAAGTAAATGTCACGCGTCTAACTTTGTAAATTGCACAATTAATGTCTGCGACTCTTTTAACACAGCGGTGGAAAATATTTTACGAGAAGTTCTTTTAAAAATTTTATCGCAGTACGTCTATCAAGTAATTTTTAACTGAAAAAGTTCCAACAGGCAGTAATAAATTTAATTTAAATGTACAAATGCAACATTACTTTTTCAAAAAGCTTGCAAAGAAATATTTTCCTTATAAAAATAACACAAAGTAGCATTATGACTATAGAGAACTTTCAAAATGAATTCTAAATTTTACCTGTTAGAAAAATTGAGATTACCTAAAGCTTTAATATTTTACAAAGGAAATGCCTATAAAACACTGCAATTTATCCATACAGAGTGTTTATTAATAAACAAAACAGTTAATGCCTTGACATTTAACGGTTGACATACAAACTAAAATAAGAAACCTACGCTTGTAAAACAGGGACAGTCTGCCTGAATTTTTATTTTCTCTTACGCATATGAAATATAGTATACAGTCATGTTTTCGGTCAAAATTTTCGAAATACACGTTTTCAGGTCCCCTGAGTCCAAAAACATGTTTTTAGAAATTGGTCTGTGTGTGTATATATGTGTGTGCTTGTGTGTGCGCGAGGGCGTGCGCGTGCGCGTTCGCGTGCGTGTTTGTGCGGGTGGATGGGCGGGCGGGCTGGCGAGCGGCCGGGATGGCGGGCCGTCGGGCGTGCGTGCGTGTGTGTGGGCGTGTGTACGTGTGTACGTGTGTGTGTGTACGTATGTGGTCAAAATATCTCGAAAACTTAACGTCGTAGAACGGTGAAATTTTATATACAAGTTTATTACCGCCTTAGCGCTTCTGTGTAAGAATTTTGTTAAAATCAAATGACCGAAGTGACACTTTATTCTTGTGATTTTTAGGTTTTTTACAATTTTTTCGAAAACGGCTCTAACGATTTTTTTAAAACTCCCCGGGTTTCTTGCACCTATAATGCTATATTACATAAACTAATTGGTTGCTCTGAGAAAATTCATTGAAGTGAGTTATTGAGAAAAATCTCTAGAGTTAAGCAAGGTTTTGTCTGGAGAGTAACTTGGATGGGTGACCGTTCCAATTATCGTTCTCAAATGAAAAATAAATTGATATTTTAATGATTTGTGTGCATTATTTATATACTTAATTACTTTTTATTTAAATCTATAAATTAGTTTTGCTTTAAATGAGCTCATAATTTAATTATAAAACTCTTAGTGCTTGTATAAAGGAAATTGTGAATGGATGAATTATTTATGCTTTTAAATTAATTTTAAAGTTTACAATTCAGGTGTATAGGAAAGTTACTAACGTCAATAAATTAAAGTTAAATTTAAAATGTGTAAGAGAAAGTCGTGTGTTGTATCTCACCAGATTTTTTTTATTGAACTTACATATTTGGTCTAAGACAGGTTACTTTACCTTAAATATTCTATAATACCTCCACTAACAACGTTGTATTGTTTATAAATGTAACAATTGGTAGAAATTATTTTAGCTCTTGTATATGCAAAGACGAATTTATGAACTATAAATTTTATGTACCATCTTGAATCGAACTTGTAAAAATATGTAAAACATTTTGTGCACACAGAAATAGTACTCAATATAAATATTATCGACTTTTAGATTTTAAATTATGCTGTTCAGACATGCCATTATATGTAGAAACAAACACACACGCACCTAAAGGCGCACAAAGATCAATTTTTGATAATATTATAACAAAATTAGAAATAATAAGAATTCCCTACAACATTCCAGAAGATTTCCTACAACTAAGATAAATGATGTAATCACAAATGACTCATTACTGCAACTTAGATCTAAATAAATCTAAAGAATTTATCACAACAGTATTATGACTAATTTTATTCTTGATTTTACCTGCATGTTCTAGAACTTCTCATTTCTATATGAATAGCAGTTTAAATTCTTTTAATTTTCAGCTGTTATAAGTGCATAGAAATATAAACGTTTATTATTAGTGTACTGTAAATTATATGTGTAAATAAATAATTACAATTTAGTGAATATGATAAAGATTTTTGAACAATTAACTAGTTTCGTTGTAATATGGAGTTCAGGAAAACCTATAGAATATTAGTGTTGAAAATGTTACATATTTCATAAAGAGCAGGAAAAATTTAAAAATGTTTATGAAGATGTAATTAAATATTTGGTAGCATTTATTCCACTTCCACGTATTTGTAATTCAGACATTTTAAATGCTAATTCATTTAATTGAACAATTAATTTTTCATTTACATGTATGAATTTTCTCTGTAATAAAATGGCTTGTACCTCTTGTTTCATAAATAAAAATAATTTGGAAGTAGCAGCAATAAAATAGTACCACCCCTTCCACATTACGAATTTATACAATTGGGGTGGCAATTTTTATCGCCGTGGTGATATAAATCAGTTGGAAAATTATATTTATATCCTAACTAAATGAATGTTTTTACAGCATAAATTCGAAGGGCTTATGTTGTATTTCCATATCGTTAATAAATTAACTAAAATAGATGGAGTGTTACCACTAGATTGAGAACATTCGTCACGAAGGTAAACGTATTTAACATGTTTATTTTTAATGTAAATACAGGCATAGGGGAAATAATTTTTTAGATTTATTACCTTAATTTTTTCAAGTAAATGAGGTGGCAGCATTACATTAGTTGTAATGTATCGTAATACGTCCTTTTTGAATGAAATAATCACGCTTATATAAAATTAAATGAGCATGATAATTTTTGTTTGTATGTGCAGTAATACCATCACTAACTTTTGTTATATTCCTTTGAGTGGAAAATTAAATTTGCATTAGTAAGGGACCTTTGTATGTAATTAAAGACGTCATTAAGAAAAATAGAGCAATAAACCAAAATCCCGTAAAAGATATTCTCATATAATAATTTCAATCGCAACCTTGAAGGCTGTAGTTGAAAAAGTTAAAACACTATATATACGAGGTGTGTTCGAATAATCTCTGACCTGTGTCCATGAACCGCTCCCTTTGATTTTTCCATTTCTTGAAACATGGAAAATCAGTTTTTGGAATAGCTTTGAGGACACGTGCGCATTTGATTGAATTGTGCTGACATCATCAAATCTCTTCCCTTTGAACGGTAACTTTAATAATGGAAAAAGCTTAAAGTCACAGAGAGGTCTGGACTGTACGGCAGTTGGCGAAGCTGCATTATGAGGTATTTTGCTAAAAATGCTTGCACGAGATGCGCTGAATGAGCTGGAATATTATTATGATGAAGAGACCAGGTTCCGCTGGTCCAAAAATATGACCGTTTTCTTCTCATTGCATCACACAATCTTCTCTACACCCCGAGGTAGAATTCTTTATTGATTGTGCGGCGTAATGGAACAAAGTTATGATACTCAACATCTTGATAATTGAAAAAAACGATCAACATTAATTTGACATTGCTCCGACTATTTGATTAATGACTGTCGACTTTTCGTACACCCTTTTGGGGAAATCCTACATCAAGATTTCATGAATAATACATTTGGGTGTTACTTGAGCTATTGAGTCGTTTGTGGAGCATAGTCCAGCACGGTCTAAATGATCAATTAAAACCTCTGAGTTAAGAAATTATCCGTCTAGAGAAGGTTTTACGGATTGTCCAGTCAAAGTCGCCCGCATCGGAGCCCATTCTCTGAAACGGCGCTATCGACGTCGTTTTTGAAAGAATACGGTCTAGTGACGCTGCCAATCCAAATACTGCACTAAACTATCAGTCTGTGGATGTAGAGATGTCTCGATAATCACTCTTGGCTTTTCTGAACCCCGTATGTGACACTTTTGTTTGTTGATGTAACCTTGAAGGTAAAATACGATGGTTGTCTTTTATGTTGTTACAAATGACTACTAGATGTCGCTAGTGTAATAAGTTATTGCCATATTCGTAAAATTCGATATTTTGTATTGTAAAATCCCTGGCGGCTTAGAAATTGACAGAGTAGTTAGTTTATAGTGCGCGTTTAAAGAAAGTAATTTTGTGAAAAAATGGAAATTACTCGTGAAGGTTTCGTTGGATGATTTTATACGATTTTCGTAAAGGCCTAACTCAGC
>JAHWXV010685249.1:0-14440 GCA_024586415.1 Phrixothrix hirtus | reverse complement strand
GGTGACTTAGTGTTGCGTCACAACAAGTGTGTCTCCGACGCTTCAGCTTACTTTTCGAGCAAATTAGCTCCAAAATTTATTGGACCTTTTTCAATAGGCCTTAAACATTCGACTTATACCTACGAGTTGTTAGATGCCAACGGCAAATCTGATGGCATTTGGCACGTTTCAAATTTGAAACCCTATGTTTCTTCCGAAAGGGAAATTCCTGACTAAGACTCTCACGACTTCGACATTCTCTATTTTTGATCTACATAGTAGATCTTTCTTAATTAGAATTTTCATTTCCTCTCACTAGTAAAAATTTCTTAGTGAACTCATAACGTGTGTTACTTGGCGCTATATTACTTTATAGCTCCATGAACATTTCGTACCGATTATTAGTTTTTTTTTAAAATTAATTACCTTTAGATTTAGGTTTTGTTTCGGTTTACTTTTACTCCTTTTGATTTGATTTTTTTTAGTTACTTCCCCTATATTTTTCTAGATTATAACTTCTTTTAATAGTTTTATATTGTAGTTCTACAAGGGTAACATTAAACTTTCGACATGACTTTTATGATACATAACTTTTGCCAATCATAGATAGTTTACTATGCATTGTCCTAGAACTTAAAATCGGCTCGTATAATCCGTTGTGATTACTATGACCTTACTTTATCATCTGTCTATCGCTACAGAAGTACGTAAGAAAAATAGGCTTACTCTCTCTTTGGTCTTGGTTTTATTTACCAGTTCTGTGTTACTACTTCGGTATTTTTAGCAAACCATTTTGTCTTACTTTGACATTTAGTTGATTTTCTCAGGGCGTGGAGTCGGTAATAAGCTTTATACGTTTTATTGACGGTTCGAGGTAGTGTTAGCGTATAAAAGGACTGTGTTCTAGTATGTCTGTCTGTATTTGAATTTATAATCACTCACTTTTGTGAGGTAACTTCGATCTTCGCGTGCGATCACGCAATTCGGTAAATTAGAAGTTGGTCGAGGAATTTCGTAACCATGATCTCCTTCAGAGTAACTTTTTGGCCTTACTTTTGGGTTGCGACTTATTAGTCGGAATTTTGGTTTACACTGTTGGATGCTTACGTATCTTCAAGTTGTTTGGTACCGATCTGGTATGTTCTAGTTTCAACTATACAGGTACGATGAGACACAGTTTTATCGTTTTTTTTTGGGCTCGTTCAGGAATTTTCTCGGTCCAACCAAGGTTTGTTCCGTTTGGTGAGATTTATTGTGTTCGGTATGGCTTCCTCATAATAAGTTTTCGTCGCTAGTGCCTCATTGTTTCTCTGCTTTGTTTTTAGTTTTAATAGGTGTTTAGTATAGTTTAAGTTAACATTTTTTTTATTTTTTTGGCTGGTTTTACAGCGAAAAACCCGTTCTTTTCACTCTTCACTGGTTTTTCTTCTTGTTGGGGGGGAAAATAAGGATTGGATGGTTTCAAAACTGACCACCCTGTATATCATTTACTTAACTAACTGAACTTTAAATTCTTTTGGAGGGAAATGCTATTCTTACTCAAAAATAAATGCTCTATGACTGTTATTTTTAACAATTCGGAAATTACTAATTAACTTTTTTGCACGCGCACTGTAAATCAAAAAGGGCAGCTTAGGTTATACTTTGATAAAAGGTTAACTAAAATTGAGTACAAAAACAACTTTATATAATATTTGGTTTGCACAAAAATACACATACATACATATAAAGTCGATCATCAAATATGAAATTAGGCAAACTTATATTCTATAGACACAGAACATTAGTTAGCAAAAACAAGGCTCGTGTTAATTTATTTACAAAAACCAGCTGTCTATTACAACTGGAAGGCCTGAGTGATGGAACCAATTTAGGAATGAGCTCTAAGTTTTTGCCAACAACATAACAATGTTTAAAGGAAAAGAAACGTCACAATAACATATAAACAAAATGGGTACCCAGGGTACTTTAAACAAGAGTAGTCCTAAAACTAACAAATTTACATACAAAAAAGAAAGTGTTATAAATGGTTAATCTAAACGATTGAAATTAGAAACGTAAAACGCTTCACTAATGCAATTTTAATTCAGCGCTGCTGCCGATACTTTATAATCTGTAGTACATTTATTTCTGCACTATTGATGTGAAGCAGACAGTAACGTCCTTCAACTAATTTTACGTTAGCTTATGCAATCACAACTAGGTCAGTGGTAGCAGCACAACATTCGGTAGATGCGAACGATTTGGCATGGGCAATTCTTCCTTGACGGTATCGAAGTAAGCGAATAACGAGCAAAGCAAAGAAAATATAAAGCACTTACAGGTGGATGATTACTTTAAATTCGAGAAGCGGATCAACCTCTTATTTTTAGGACTGATAACCCCTCACGAGTCGAAAGTTGCATATACGAAGCAGGTCGTGTTTTCATTAAAGGGCATATCCCAATTATTTGGAGTTTCTACCTACGGGTCGAAAACCAGGCAGGTGCTTAGTTCTTTAACAAAAGTTTCCTAAAACAAATACAAGAAGACACCCCCAAACAACACTTATAGCGTGTTCCACTTAGTGTACTTCAGAATGCACTGACTCTGTGTGGTTTAAGCTCGAACTCAATATGCACCTACTCTGGACCGTTACCAACTTCGTCTGAGTGCAGTTATTTTGAAATCTTGTTCAAGTTGGTCTGGAATTCAATCAGAATTAATTCATACTTGTAAATAGTTCGGTGCTTTATGACATAACCACAATATAGATGTCAGTATAACCTTTTATTATTATAAAACAAATTTTATTTTATTAATTATAATAAATAATGTCAATTTTATTAAAAAAGCAACATTGCATTTTTCTCTAATATTAATTTACTTTCACAGAGTCAAATAGGATTCAGTATTATTAAATTTTTCAATTAGTAGCTTCATGGTATTCCAAAACGGAGGTTTCATTTAAACTACTACAATAAATATTATTAATTAAATAATAAAGCTATAAATACCTACCTACTGTTTTGAAAGTTGGGAAACCACATCTAAATAATTTTTAATTTTTTGTAGTTCCGTTTTTTCCGATATAAATCTTGCCACTTGAATTAATTTCTTATCATCAACACTACCTTCAGAAGAATATAAGGTTTCTAAAATACCAGTTATCATATCCTCCATTTTTGAAACCACAAAACATAAGTTCAAACTTGGAGTAGATTTTTATTATAAAACTATCGAGTTATCGCGCAATTACTAGTTTCCTAACTTGCACTGACTAGTCAAGACGGTGCAAAATACATTGCCCCGGGAGCGAATTTGTCGGGGCGGGAAATAAAGTGAAACGCGTGACTCTCAGCTAGTGCGATCTGTACATAGATGTAGAACGCGGAATTCCGTGTGAGTTCACAATAAGTCTGCCCTAGTGCGCGAAGTAGAACTCGCTATTAATTCTTTTCACTACATAACATCAACGTCATTTGATGGCTACGTTCTTCCTACTCCATCCCGCGCTACGAATTCGTTCACATGGAGCTGTACCACACTCCCCTTGGATTAGATCTAAAATACTTAGCAACGCCGCAAGAGAATATCTTTACACAAGCTTCCCATGAGCAAGCCCAAGGTTGAGCTTGAAACGGCGACACTAATCCTGACGCGTAAATTAATATACCAATTACCCTGCTAACTATTATATTTTTTTCTGCATTTACAAGATACATTATTTAGTTAACCACCTATCCACTGGGAATTTTATGAGAATCAGCGGTCTATTTCTTACCCTTGAAAAAATACTTGACTACAATGTAGTTACATATTATAAACACCAAGCTGACGTAAGCGTCTATATACTGGAATTGAAATCTATATTTGTGCTGAATTGTAAAATATTGAATTTGTGTGCCATACGAGGCGCATTGAAATAGTTCAATATAAAAGTCAAATTATTCTTTAAACAAAAGGATGTTTTAATAATTTATCAATTAAATCTGATTAAATCCTTAAAGTCGCTAATAATCGAACAATTAGCACCGTCGATATCAACACAAATTAACATAATGGTAAAACAAAGAAAACCGTTATCGAATAACTACGTGTAGTTCCAGCCATCTATGATAAATAAACTAATGCGCCGAAGTCGTCGATTTTTGATTACATCAAAATTAATGTTTTCATACATCTGTGGTGATTTAAAATAAAGGGCTACAGTACACATTTGTTTCTGTAAGTGTTCTATTATTATGGTAATTACATTTTTGAAACTTAACCTACGTGAGAAATGTTTGTTTCGGATTATTTATATTGGAATATGGAAAACAATTTTATAGTTATTGTTTTTTATCTCCTACATAGTTAATTTAATAGTAGGGTGTTTCGTGAAGAAGTACTCATCTGCATGATTAATTGAAGGGAAATCTTTTCTTACTTGTAAAAGGATTTTGTTCGTCACAGCTTACACTTATTTCATCATTGGCTTAATCAGGAAGGTCGCTGTTGGAAGCTCTTTAAATAACTAACGCTTCAAACCGGGAATTTAGCAAAACACGTTAAATTTAGGGGTATTGGTTCTCTTATAATTTTCTTGCGTTACCATGGCAACAGTTTAACCAAGCACCTTTATTTATTTTAAACTGGTGTTTGTTGCATGTTTATTTAAAATAACTTAAGGTTTGCACACTTGCACACTTAATTCCAAATTTCTTTGTCGGCTAATACGAAGCTGACCTTTTAAATTTTGTTAAGATTGTACTTGTCCGGTTTTCTTGTACTTAGGGCGTGGTTTCCTGTGTGGATACTTCACTAATACTAACCTATTTAAATGTGTAAATTCTAACATTAGCAATTTCTACGAAGACATCTAATTTATTTTCACTTTTGTATATTATACTATTTATACTTGCAAATTACATGTTTTCAACATTATCTACTTATTAAAGTGTCAGGATAAAAACAAAAATATGAAAAGTACTACTGCTCAGTTTTACTTTACCTTCATACGCCTTTAATGCCGTATTAAAGCTAGACTTATTTTTACATTAAAGCACTGCTTTAGGCTGGTTAAAATTGCATAGAGTAGTTCATTAGCAAAATTAATGCTCTTACATTTAATTTAAGGTGCTGTAATTGCTAAAGTATTTATTGCGCTTGAAATAACACGAATAGCATATTTTTGCAAATTTAAAATACAAATTTCTTAGAAATAAATAAAGAGTAATTAATATTTGCTAACGTGAGAAGCATCACCTAATAAAAGAAATAGCTTTTTAATCATCTTAAACGAAAAATAAGAAATAATGGGCTAACTGCTAAAATTTAAGCTGCTATAAATTTATAAAGCAGAAGTGATTGATGTTCCCTTTAGATTATTTGGACTGCAATTCAACGAAGCTTGAGTAGACAAAATATGGTGCAGGTTTAAAAAGAACTTATGTACCTTCTTCAAATGAATTAATTTGTATTCTATTTCAAATATTCTTCTGTTGTGCATAAATAGCATTTGTTTAAGCCATTTTTTAGCATTGCAGCTGTTGTGATTTCTTTTTAAGGCGCTTTTAATGATAAGGATATTAAAATTAAACTCACGAAAATGACCAATTTTGAAATTACAAAAAAAATAAAATCATAACGTTTAGAATAGCAACTTGACTGACTCTATTAATTTTTACGTTTTATTTAGAAATAATTGTTTGGTGCAATAGTTAATTTTTAATAACGGGAAATGCATCTTTTGGTAATAATCGGTGATCCTTGGCTGAAATTGTCTTTATTATTATTGAAAGATATACAAGGGTATTATGACAAATTAAAAAACAGTTGTTTCTTTTTACTTCTATATTTATTGATAATGAGCATCATTATCAGGATTGATTAATACTAAGAGCAGTTGATTTAATGTTACGTTAAGACGAACTTGTTTACCTTATTTAGAACGAATCAAGGAGCTTTTCATACTTTTCTAGGTGAAATTTACTGTGAAGTGTTTAACATTAATTAAATTGGTGGATGAGTACCAATACCGATTAAAAAACAATCCTTAATAACATTGTAATGGCTTGTTGTCCATTATAGATCGATTTGATATGACCTAATCAACATTTTACAATTGCTTTATAGTCGCTCTGGAAAAATTAATAGCACTTCTGAGCGCATCTAAAATTCTTGCAGCATTTGTCAGTCATTTGGAAACACCCGGTAAATTCATAATAAAACAGAAGTGGTAAAGGAATCAATTTTTAACTGTATTTAATAACATTCAAAATCCCAGGTATACGATTTCAAAATACAACATCAACTTTTCCATGAGAATGTTTATACTTCTAAGAATAAATGTTAAGCACCGACTCCCTTTCCCCCGGAATTTCAAGGAGAACGTTTTAATGAACAGGCAGTAGAGTCTCTAACGTGACGAAAGGAAGTAACATCCTTCAGTGTGTGTGCCAAGTTTAAGTTTTGAGAAAACAATCGAGGAGTTACCCTTTTATGATTATTTATTGGAGGCCGGATTATTGAAAACTCGGTCTACTGTAGCTAAAGGCGAATTATGTTTGGGTCATGCATTGATTACCTGTTTGATTCCTAAGTGAAGACCGGAATCCGACAAGGTAGTACTTAAGGTACAATAGTCGCAAACATAGGCCGCACTATTTCATTGAAGTCGCAGACCACGGAGACCTCAAGCAAGTAACACTCTTTCGATCATTTTAATCCGTACCGCAAGTCACTGACCTCCTCTGGGGAATCCAACAATCTACACCTTTCTTGTCATGTAATAATAATCCGCTGAGATACATACTTCAATCAAGTAACAGATAGACAGTTTTGATCATGTTTGTGTAAGATGTATTTAGCGAACCAAAAATATATCTAATTGAAGTAATTACAGTAATTTGAGGCCTCAATTAGACGGAGCCGGTACTTTGTTGTTATTAGTTAAGTGTAGTTTGAAGAATCAAACCGAGATGTCCCCTATTTTGCACATTAAGAATTAAGCAATTGATCGCTTAAATGTTCCTTTATTGCCTGTAGCATTTTATTTTGTTATTGTTATAATTGACTTGTTTAAAGGAGATGATTTTATTATTTTACCGTTAAAAACAACCTTAGAAGTAGTAAACATAATTTTCTTACAGGAAAACTCGACTGAATTGAAGTAGCTATGCAGTGGTGTACACTAAATAAATAACCAGGAAGTATACCATAATAACAGTACAACCTTCCGGTTTTGAAATAGGATACTTTATCCTCTGATTTCAGTAAGTTCAGACCGTTAAGAAATTTAAGGTAAAGTGGTGCCCATAAATTACGACCATTTCCCGATTTTTGACACTTACAAATCGTTCCTAAATTTTTGCCAAATTAATGTCAACATAAACATGAAAACCTTCTTACCTCCAATGTGGTGACCGGAACAACCCGCTAATTCAGGGCAATTAATATCTTTAGCAGCCTCTGGGGCAACACGCGTTATACACTTAGATACCAATACATAATTTGGCCAAAGAAAAATGAAGCGGGGTACATTGTAGACAATTTTAGGTGGATTTTTTAGTAAAACATAATATTTAGCTGATATTGTAAGACATACCAAATCGTAATTGATTTTTTAATAATTATGTTTCATAGGAACTAACGATGTATAAAATATACATTTTAGAGCACACTTGCACCGTGGCAAAACACTACAATGTTCTACTAAGTTATAATTTAATAGCAGCCATGACAAATAATAAAATATCATGGTAAACCTTCCAGCATCTGTCCATTATAGAAAGGAAGATATTGCAGTTTTAGTAGACTATACACTACGGATTTATAACTATATTTAAGGTTCTGAAGGATTATAAATTATTTCATGATGTGAAAATAGTTAACTTATTTCGAAGCTATTTCTACGAACACGCTAATTAACTGCTCTGAGGTTCAGCTTATCCCATTTCCTCTTGGTTAGTGACTTAATCCGGGTAGTGAAACGTTCAAATTTGGAACACTGAATGAATAATTAACATTTTTAAAGATAATACCAATCTTAACAACCACCAGATTTACTACAATACCTGTCATAGCATAACCAGAACGTTTGTGGAACATTCCTTTGGACTTTTGAAATTGAGCTGGAGAATTTTATCATATGTGAATATAAACAGGATTAAGAAGAAAATTAAAATAGTCACTACATATCGTGTTTTACACAACTTCTTTTACCTAAAGCACGATATACGGAATGATCAAGACGCTGACAATATAAATATTCAATTTTAAGGGAATGCTCATGTAAATGTTAGAAATTTTAATATTAATTGGTTAAATAAACATTATGAAGCTAAACAAAATTTAATAAAGTGAAAATAATTCTTCCAATAAATGATAGATGTACAGCGCGTTCCATAGAGAACGCAGAAAGATGTTATTTCCTTTTTTGTATAGTTTTTGGAAAAACGTGAAAATACATCAGTTACTATATAAAAGATGTCATTGTTTGATATTATTTTTAATAGTTTATGGTACTAAAGTAGCTTTTTCATATGGCTTCTTGTACTCAGTGTGAATTTTCGGAAGTCCACAATTGAGTGTCCTGATTGTTGATGGTGCTATTTAAATAAAAGCTTGCTTCATCAGAAAAAAAATCGTTTCTTTACATTCTTTGTTTCTCACTTAAACGAAGTGTCAAAAACTTAGGAAGTTAAACTTACTTAAAGACTAAGAAACAACAGTGACGGTATATTGGCAATCAATGCAAAACAAACGGAAAACTGCAACAATCTGATGTTTAAAGCATGGCAATAAACTCTGTTTCTAATTCAAGTAATTTAAAATTACACCCCTATAATTGCCTTTTTACTTTAAAAATCGCAAGAATAGTGTGGCACTTCCGGTAATTCGATTTTAACTAAATTCTTAATATTTCATATGCGGAATATAAGAAACTTAAGTATCAAATATCATTCTTATGATATGATATGGTTTTAGAACCCTTTTCAAGAAAATCGCAAAAAACAAAAATTCGGAAAATATCTAAAAATAACAGAAATGAAGTGGGACATCCGGTTATTTGATTTGAATCATAATCTTGATTTGGGATATAAATGCAATTATGACCACAACTGTAAATTTTCATTCAGCTAAGAATATTAGTTTCATAGTTACTTTACTTAGATTTAACTGTGAAGGTACTTTCGGTTACTCAATTTATGGATGAGTTTCTGAGAAATAGCCTAAACTATATCTAAGGACATTGAATGCCCCACAAATTCAATAAGTTTTAAAAAAATCGTTATAGCCAATTTCGAAAAAATCGAGAAAGTGAAAAAATTTAGAAAATATCAAAAAGTACCAGAAATAAAGTTATATCTCCGGTTAATCCATTTTAACTAATTTCTTGATTTCGCATGAAATGGAGTTAAGATCTTAAATATTAATTTTCATTTATTGGGAACTTTCAGTTCCATCGTTATTTTATTCACAGTTAATGGTGAAAGTACTTCCGGTTACAAATGCTACTGTTTTTCGGAGAAAATGTCTCAATTGTGTAAAACAGCATTAAATTCCTAAGAAATAAAACAAATTTTATAAAATTGTTACAGCTGATTTCGAGGAAATCGCGAAAAACCAAAAAATTACTAATGGAAGATCCGGTTATTAGATTTTAATGAAATTGTTGCGATTGCGTACGAAGGTGGATATAAACTCAAATACAAAATTTTTGTTTATCTACAACTTTCCATTCACGAACGTACAGATAGGCAGACCAATTTTTAAAAACATGATTTTCGAACCCAGGGAACCCGAGAACGTGTATTTTCACTTGAATTTCGACAACAAAAATTTTGGACGAAAACAATCCTTTCTGTATACTGTATTTCATATAGGTATTACGAAATAATGAATGAACATTTTAACAATAGTATGTACTTTACTGCAAATAATGAACTTTAGTGTATGGCAGATTTGAGCGGTATAGCCGAACATTGCGATTATAGGTAATGTCAGTAATATGAAGTGATTTTATTTATAAATGAAATATTTGAATTTGAAAATTTAATGATTTATCATTAATGAAAGTTCCCACCCGGCCAATAAAATAAAAGTAATGGCTTAGCCTATTTAATTTGCTCTCAACGTGGCAACTTGCTTTAGGAATCATCGCAGTCAATGTAACAGTTTCACTAGAAAACCTAATAAGCTAAGGTATGACTTTTATTAATATATTAGGAATAGCGTTTAATAATTGTTTTAAATAACTACATTTTTGTCCTCTTTGGTCAAACAGATCTATTAGTTTCTAAATATGTGTCCTCTTCAAATTTGCCTTTATCACTGGCAAAAACAATGCTGGGCTGGTTCATGTGTTCTGAGATCTTCATGCACCACAACAAAATTCACTTTCGGTTCATCTTTCATTTTCTCAAGTATTTAATCTAGAATGGGGATTTCGCAAAATTTCCTTCCTCTGTTTTACGACTTGTATCATTAGCTTTCATTCCACTTGTTAGAAAGTTGTTAAATTTCTTACGGCATTTTCTCCGTCTCTTGAATACCATCTCCTACATAGTATCCCATATAATTAATTTTTTTAGATATTTTATACCATAATATTGCCTCTGGGGTTTTCTTAACTTTGAATTGCATTAACAAATTGCGATGAAAAAATTCAGCTTCGTTACTTTCAGAATAAATTGATTACGTCATTTATGATTTATGCGGATTTTGAATGTTTGGTTAAAAAGACTTCTTCTATCTTAGAATATTTTTCAAGTAAACTGAAGAAACTTCAGTCATGAAATATATAGTTCTGGATACTATACTTATAGTAAACATAAGGACGAGATTTCTTATAATAAATTTCATTATAGCACATATGCTTCCGAATGGTTGACTGAGGAATTAATTAGAATTTTAAACGAAGTAGCTCCCTATTTGGATCAAATAACACCAATGAAACTTTTAACGTTGATTCAAAACACAGAATTTCGTTTAGCATCGGTTTGTCATTTTGTGAAGAAGTTTTCAAACCTGCGTAACGTTTATTTTTATAAATACTACATTTGGTGTACTTAAGCTATAACCTGTAATTGATTTCGAAAGTTTCACCTGAAACGAACTATATATAACTTCTCGTGTTTGTAATATGCAATATGATAAGGGATCTTTGGGTGTTAATTAATGATAAAATTTTTATTTACGCTTCTCTTTAATTTATAATTCTCTTATTCCAGAATATCTAGAATTGACTTTAAAATTTATTATTGATGTATAACAAAGGGTTTCCGGCAAGTCTTCAGGCTTAATTTTTGTTGTTTAAAAGAACTTTACCTTCCTATATAAAGCCCATTCTTCATGGCTATAAAATTGACGGATTGATAAGTTTCAATAAAATGCGCTTTATCCCTTCGAACTTAAGCCTCCGAAACGACTAGACGTTCACCTTCTGCGATAAAGTCATTCTGTTTTGTTATATATGATTTAGTCATTATGCATTTTACCTTCAATGCTAATACACTTTATGGTCGATTTGTGTGAGGCCAAATTTCGTTAGAATCGCCACACAGTTACAGTAGATAGATTCTGATTTACAAAGGCGTCTTGAAGATCGTTGTGTCTTATCAATTTATACAGTCACTTAATGCGCCCGAATAGTCGCTTTCTAGTACTCGTTGTTTAGCTTCTCTAGAGAACCAGAGCACGCGCGGTATTATTGTCTTAAACTCGTAAGGTGTATCATTATCGTTTATCAGTATCTTGATATGAGGTATATACATTTAGTACTACAATTGTCCATTTGCATTTACTAATTTGGACTCGCATTTTTTCATGCCAAAATTCATCTAGTTTATCTTTGTTATTCGTACTATTTAGTAGAATTATTTGAAATAAACACAGTTTAGCAACATTAGGCTTTATTAATTAATATCACAAGCCTTTCTATATGTTTGGGTTGTTTATTTGACTGTTTAGATTGCTGCGAAGTCAAGGAGGTTGTGACAATTTTGACCCCCTTAGGAATTCGTCAGTAAGTAATATTTTAGTTATTCTGAAAAATCGCCCGGTACTCATTTACTGCTACCTTTGAGCATTCTGGAAACCTGCTGTCCACGCCCAAACTCCCGATAACCACTGAGCCCGAGCAATTGCTGACGCTACGTTGATTATTATTTTATTTAATATTAATCTACCGTCATACCTGTAGAAGGAATGGTAAGAGATCATTGTCATTTACCGGTTGAATATAGAAGTCTGGTAAATAAGTCATATAATTTGAATTATAAAATAAAAAGAATAGTACCTGTAGTATTTCATAATTTATCAGGTCATTTTTAATCAAAATTCTAGCTAAGCAATTTCCCGGTAATATATCTCTTGGACCTAAAGCAAAGGAGAATTTTATATCGTTTACAAAATGGATACAAGATGGTCCAAATATTAAATTCACGTTGATAGATTCATTTTGCTTTTTAAAGAGTAGTTTAGAGAAACTATTTAAAATATGACAAGTTGTCGATTTTAAGATAAGAATTTACTGCAGTAAACTTAAGTAACAACAACAAAATTCAATTGCTTCTTCTCTAAGGTATTTATCAGTATGATTATTTAGCTAATTATTACAAATTTATTGAAACGACTCTACCGCCTAGAGACGCGTTTTATAGTTTCTTAAAACAAGTTCACATATCCGAAAATGATTATCAATATGCAAGTCGCGTATGGCAAGAATTTAAAATAACAAATTTAACGGAATTCTGTTTGCTTTATATGAAATGTGATGTAATGATCTTAGCTACAATTTTTGAAAATTTTAGAGGTATTTCTTATAATCATTACGGCTGGGATACTTTCTGTTATTTAACTATTCCGTCTTTTTCTTGGGATGCCGCTCCAAAGTACATAAAAGTTGAACTGGATTTATTAAACGATATTCACATGACATTATTTTCCGAAAAGGCAATTAGAGGCGGTATTAGTGAATGTATAAAGAAATATACAGTGAAGCAAGCGATTGTTATATGAAAGATTTTGATTTAGAAAAACCGAGCGTGTTTTTAGGCTACTTTGATCAATAATATGTACGGTTACGTAATGTGTTATTCTCTACTTGTTGGAAGTTTAAAGTGGCCTACTCAAGATAATATTGCTAACATAAACATAATGAATATTCCAAATGATTGTGATGTAGACTTGCAATATCGGAAATAATTGCATTTATCACATAATCAGCTTCCGTATTGTTACGAGTATCGTCAATCACCTTATGAAGGAAAGTATACAAAGCTGCTTTTAACACTTTACCCTTAAGAAAAGTTTGAAATCAATTATGTTAATTTGAAGCAAGTTCTGGAAACTGGTTTAAAGTTAACTAAAATATATTCAGTCATCAAATTTGAACAATTTCCTTTGCTTAAGAAATATATTGATGTAAATGTAGCATTAAGAGCCGCTGCAACTAACGTCTATGAACAAAATTATTGTAACTGAAGATAAAATAGGTATATGCAAAAACAATGGAATATGTACGTAAATACAGAGACGTAAAATTAGTGAAAAATTGAAACGGGAGATACAGAGCAGTTCATATATTAATTACATATCATAATTGTACAATTTTTGATGAAAATTTGGTAGCAATTGAATTAAACAGAAACCAAATTCTTTTTAATCATCCTTTTTGTATTGGAACGTCAATTTTATATTTATCTAAAACTCTCATATATGATTGTCATTATAATTTTATATTAAAAAGCCTTTCCTTTCGGGAAAGCCTCCTTATGCTATACAGAACACAGATATCTGGTTTATCAATTAGAATGTCGGTATATGTGCCCGTTCATTAAAAAAAATTTACATAGATTTTATACATATAATTATGCGGTTAATAATCCATACGGTTATTCAGTGAGTTAATAAGAAAGTGTTAGGCAAAATGAAAGACGAACATTGTGGTCGAATATTTTTAAAATTTGGTGGTTTAAAAAGCAAGATGTATATTATACATGTAGAAGGGTCTAATGAGTCAATTGAAAAAGTTAGTAGTAATAAATGAAATAACTTTTAACGATTACTTCAATTATCTTCAAAATCATGTTCAAATAATTAAAGATCTTTGAATCATTCCATTTACACTGTTAAACAAACGCAGCATTATCAGATGTAAATGATAAACATCATCTACTTTCTTTTCCAATCACACCAAAAACTATCTGTATTTCAAGGCTTTTAAGAGACATTGAGTCAATTTTATCTAGCATTGATGACGTTGATAAAAGTAAGTATCGATCTGAAATATCCTACTATATAAATAGATTCTTATAATCTAAGAATTATAATAATTCTTACTTTACAACTGCTTTATATTCATGTAAAAACTTTTTAAATAATAACAAAGATATGATTGCACTTTTTTCTGATAAAACTAACTCTACTGTCATAATGTTTAAAAATGAATATTACCAAAAAATGGAAGAATTACTTTCTGATAGTAATATATATA
>JAHWXV010685207.1:0-10232 GCA_024586415.1 Phrixothrix hirtus | reverse complement strand
GTTTTTGTCGTTTACTATACAAAACTAAAATGACGCTTCTGATTGGTTCATGCTGTTTGTTATTGAAATTAGTTCGCATATTTTCCGGGGTTTTTCTGAATTTGGTGCTACTGTACCTAGCATTGTAGAATTGCCTAATTACAATAAATATACGTTTGGTCCTATAAAAGGTTAAATTCAACTAAATTTGAAATATGTAGGAAACTAACTATTACAGTTCCTATACTTTATGTAGGAATATAATCTGGCACAAAAAGGCAAATTTTACACACCCAGTACATAGGTATCAGTTTTAATTGTTGTAAGATGTTTTACAATAGAATAGGGTAAAATTTCTTAATATCTGCAGTAAAACGAGAAATGATAGTGTAACTGCATATTATAGTGAACCTATGCCTAAATTAGTCCATTTCATGTTTGCAAATGTGTATGATTAGTTGAAACCAGAATATGACGCATGTATTTCTTTCATTATGTTATGTTTGTATTTCTTTCCTCAGATGTGTGATGGTAAAAGTTAAGAATTAACTTTTATGTAAAATTTGATAGATCATCCTTTTATGCATGGAAAGACGAACCTTTTAATGCAAAGCTCTATTAATAAATGAGTATTTCAATTCCAGAACTTTCTAAATCCTAAAATGGGAGAAATTGAGTTATCGGTGCTATATTGTTCAGCAACTCTAGAGTATCTGCTTTTGTGATGTTTACCTTCCAAAACTGGCTATATCCTTGGCTATGTTATATTTGAAGTTTTGATGCTACAGCTAAACTCGCTAAGGCCATAGCTTGTTTAGTTCCAAAACCCCCTAGCTCCATAGTTACCTTAGTTTGAAAGTACTTAGTGCTAAAGTAACGGGTATTAGCACCTACTGTGTGTATAATAACCACAGCTTCATGATTGTATTTATGTTCAGTTTTAAAAATGGAGGTATTAGAACAATCAGTGCAACAGTTATGTTAAATCAAGAAGGCCCCTACAAATTGTGCTAAAAGAAAACGTAAACGAATAGACACGTGAGTTAAAAATGTGCAAAAGAGGAAAAGGTAATGTATCAATAATAATGAAAAATCAGTTTTGTAAATTAGCTTGTTTTTGTTTTAGGCACTCTTCGCCAGTGTTACCGCAATTACCTAAACGTGGACACAAAGAAAGCGGTGTTAAAAAACACGATTTCTATTGCTACAAGTTGACCGTGATATACGAACATTTCACCTAAAGTTTTATAAAACCAATGATAAAATACTGCAAGATAATTTTATGTTATATTACGCAAAAAGGACTATTCCCAAAAGACATCGTCCAACTAAAGAATGGACAGCAAAAAGGGGTATGCACATAGTATACACTATGCCGTATATCAATAGACAATAGTCTTGAGGTTGAAGAGCTCTTTAACTTCTGTTGTTTTTTGCAGCTCTACGTAGCAGAGTGGTAACGGATCCTTTTCGGCTCCCCGGTGCATCTTCCGCACGGATAGGACCGAAAGCTTTTAGCAGACTGTATTCTTGGACGTCTTCCACGTAAATTGCTGTGGGTAAGACACTTAGCGGCTTTTTGTCTTGAAAGCAGTAGGAGTAGAAAGGGATGTTGAATTGCTTTAAGTATTTCGTGATATATCGGTGGTAATCCGGTAGTGAAGGCTGAATTTTGATTCCTAGGTCCGTCATTTTGGCCTTTAGGATGTTTAGGCCTCTTTAGCAAGCTCTTTGGCCGCACTGGCCAATTTTTCAGTTTTCCGTAGCACTATCGGGGGATGTTTTTCGCTGCTTCCTTGGGGGCGAGCGCCTAAAACCCGTTGGATGTTGAGAATTTTGGGGCCGGGCCTGCCTCCCCATTGGTGCGGTTTGCGATCTTCCGCTTAGCGGTTTTCTTCGGTTGTGTGAAACTCTCTTCGAGTTCTTCGGATGAGTAACCCATTTTGGGGTCGAGTAGTTCCATGACTGTCCTTAGCTTAGCGTATTCGCAGAGCATACTCTCCGATCGTTTCCGGCGGCTTCTGGATGATTTCTTGCCGGTTTTAATATATTGTCGAGAAGGTGGCGAATAACTTCTTCGGCGGGCTTTGCTGGTCGATTGGGGTTTATGTCGTCCAGCCATTCCAAATAGGCGACAAGCGCGTCTCTTGTTGCGTAGTCCAACGTAAAACCTGATGTGGACATCTTGAGCGTATTAATAATTAATTAATTATTAATAAATTTCCACACTACTGACTTCGTTGATACTGCACCCGACCTACCGCAGCAAGCTGAAGGGGCCTAAGTTACTGTATCATAGAAAGCAGGGAGATAACAACAAATAAGTCTGTACTTGATGCAAGCTCGGCGCACTTGCACGATTTTTATAGCCCGAGGGGGAAGGGCATTCAATCCTTTATATGTTCTCTCTACCGCTGGCAGGAGAACTCTAGTGTGGTTTGTTTCCTATTATTCCCACAATTTTTAACAATACAACAGGAACTATAACCGATTTTTCTTTCTAGTTTTTAAAACTAGTAAACACAACCAAAACTAAACAATAATTAAAAAATATCAAACAAATTAAATAATAAATTAACCAGAAATAAATTAACATATGTAAACACAATATGCAGAAGTATGAATTATGTATAACGGTTTCTGGCAGGTCTACGTAATTTACAGGCACTGTTTGACAACTATAATTTTGACGTTATTACCTGACAACATTATGTCATAATCAAAAAGATATGAAACTGAACGACTTTCTTTTTTATATTGCGCCACCTATTGAGCCAGGAGTACTAATGCAAAACATAGCGTTCAGTTTTCTATCCCTACCTCCTCATTTTGTTGTTAATTATTTTATAAGGCAAAATTTCTTCAACGCCTTCTTCTTACTTGTTTAAAATAAATTTAACAAGTGATGAAAATGAATTGAAGAAATCTTACCTCATACTGTTATTATTAAACTTGGATTTATATTAATTGTAGGGGCATTTATATCACGACTTTAACCGAGGGCGCCATCTATTGAATTTACCATAACTTCAATTTGATTTTTGAAACAAAACAAATTTTACTTGTTACTACTTAATCCAGGCTGTGCTTAAACTGATTTTAACTTTTCAAAACATCATTTTATATATTACTTTAATCAGTTTTATTATTGAAAATTTAAATGATTTTATTTATTATAAAGTCATGCACAAACTATTGAAGTAAAATATGATCAAATGGCAAAAATCAGAAGAATATACAGTTTGTTTACTTTTTAATTCTTGCACCCTTTACTGATGTAAGTTTGTGGTGAAGTAGAAAAATTTAATAATAGATTATTTGATAAGGGTTATGTTTACTTCGGAAATGAGTTCGTACAAAAGGGTGATATTGTACTGTTTGTTTTACTTGAATGTCTAGAGCTAAACGGTATCACAAATAAACATTAATTAATTTTTCAGACTACAATCCAAACATGACGCCATTTGCTTTATTGCGCATATTGACACTATATTGGCAAGACTTGTGTTCTCTTTCTCAGTTCTTCTACGGTTTCTTACTTGTAACCCACTACTAGATATTGTATTTACTAAATTTTAGTTTGCAAGATCTACTAATAACCAACTGACCTTTTAGTCATTGAACTCACTAAATTTTAATGTGCTACTGAAGTGCTTTGAATTTTTTTAAGAAGTAACAAATGTCTAAAATTTGCTTGTTTTGTGTTGCATTATTTTTAATTTTAAAAATCACTGTTGTTTTTCCATGATATTCCATTATTAATCGTACAAATTTTTTATTGATTTCCTATTTTTGGTAATTAGAAAGTCAACTTTGGTCTGCTAACTCTATAAGCTAAGAAATCTGGGTACTTTATGAATATGTGGCTTAATTTGTAATTAGACACAATAGAAAATTTCTTGCTTTGCGTTAACAGTAAAGAAATATTGTATAATGATTTTCAGGGTTTCTTTTGGATCAAGTTTTGTAAATTTAGAAGTGCAAATATTACTATAACTGAGTTTCTTTGTAATTTAAATTAATCAAAACAATTTCTCCCGTAACAGAGTGACATATAACATCTAAATCTAGGTGCCCATCCAAATTATGGCTAAATCAATGTATTTTTCCTTTTTTGCCTAAGTTTATTTTGTTTTGTTTTACATATATTTTATAATGCTTTAACTAAAAATTTCTATCATAAATGATTACCATATCTATTTAGGTAGTGGGTGATCTTGCTTCTCATTTGGACCTGTCCATGATTTAAATATTTAACCATCAGCATTTTTGCCATTCAAATACATTTTAATGATAAGAAATATATAAAATGAACAATTATTCACTGTTCTTAGATTTGTCAACAGTTACATTTCAACAACACATGAAATTAGTTTGAGAGCAACAGGGCGATATTATTGTTATAAGGTAGATCGGTGTAGATGTAAAGTTATTTTTACAAGTCTGTCGGTATAAAATTATTTCAATTTTGTATTTACACAAAATATATAACCTCATTTTAATTATGAATTGCCATCTAGGGCTAGTCACATATGTTTTGGGGCATGTTGTCACTGCGACAACTAGCCCCTGAAGGTTGATAAAAAATGAAAGTAACAAATTTGTTTCCTTCTGCCTTGTTAGATGGTTAGAGCATAAATAAAAAAAGCAGTCGTGCTGCACCACATCCCGAGCACATGATTGCAACAGCAAGAGCAGTTAGAAATGCAGAAAATCCAGTGTCGATAAGGGCAGCTGCCAGGGATTTTAATGTCCATTGTAGAACCTTAGCCAGGTATTGCAAGAAAGTTACAGATGAAGAACTTGCTGCAGGTCGGTCACAAATTGAAGTGGGTTATAAGAAGCCGAGACAAATTTTTAGCGAAGCGGAGGAAAAGCATTTAAAGGACTACATTAAAAAGCCTCGGATATTTATTTTGGTTTAACTTCAACAGAAGATAGACGTCTGGCAAATGATTATGGCACACGATAAATGCAAAAATTCTAGATAGTTGGAATGAGAAGAATATGGCTGGCCCAGATTGGTTTTCATCATTCCTAAAAAGACATGAGCGTCTATCTATACGTACCTCCCAAGTAACAAGTTTATCAAAAGCCTCAAGCTTTAAACAAGCTAATGTTTCAGCATCTTTTTGACAATTTGTCTACTAATTTGGAACGCCATCTCTTCACTCCTAATGATACATATAATATGGCTGAGACAGGTATAAGAACAGTCCAATGTAAAGACAAAATTGTTCGAAGGAAGGGTTGTAAGCAAATTGGTTCGTTGACTTCAGCTGAGAGAGGGACGTTGGCCACAATGGCAATGCGGTTTCAGTTTTAGAAAATAGTATACCACCATTTTTTATATTTTCAAGGGTACACTTTAAGCACCATTTTCTATGGGGTAGTCAACCTGGAAGTGCTGGTGCAGCTAATGCATCGCGCTGGATGAAAGAACACCATTTTTTGGAATTTATGAATCATTTTGTACGAACTACAAAATCCGCAAAAGCAAGCCCCGTTTTGATGTTATTAGATAACCATGAATCACGCCTTTCCATCCCAGCTTTAGATTTTGCCAAGGATAATGGGGTAATGATGTTATCATTTCCACCATATTATACTCATAAATTACAACCGCTGGATCTGAGTGTTTTTGGACCACTGAAAAAATTTATTAACACCGGATGCCCTTCATTGATGAAAACCCATCCTGGGAAAACGCTAAGTATTTATGACATCCCTGAAATTGTGGGAAAGGCACTGCCGACGGCTGTCACGCCCATAAACATTGTTGCAGGTTTTAAAACGACTGGAATTTCCCCATTTAATAGGAATATCTTTTCAGAACAAGATTTTTGCCTAGTTATGTGACAGATCGACCAGAACCAGAAGTAGCTAATATTTCAGTAGTAGCTGGGTCTGCACAATACGATACAGTGCATGTGACACCTCCATCAATTCTTATTCCTGTACCATCAGAAACTAGAGGAAATCATGTTTCGGTGGCCACTAACTCTATACCAGAAGACATCAGGCCTCTCCCAAAGGCAGGAGAAAGAAAACAAGCTGCTGCAGAAAAAACCGTAAAAGTGCCATTTTAACACACTCCTGTGACAAATGAGCTAGCCGAACAAAACAATTCAAAGAATGTAAAGCAAGTAAAGAAGAATTTGGAATAATCTAATAAAAGAATGGGAAAGAAAGCAAGAAAACATAAAATTGTAGAAGAGTGATGACGACGAAACTGATTGTTTAGTTTGCGGAGAAACCTACAGTTCGCTGCACTTCATGCAACAAGTGGGCAGATGAACAATGTACAGATGGAAATCCCTATTACATATGTCACAACTGCGACTCTGACGATGATATGTAACATTACTATTGCATACATATGATATTCTGTTCTTCTTTCTGTATTATTATTAATAATAATAAAATTTTGTGTTCTTGTTCCTAAGCAGATAAATATGTCTATTTTACTCGTGATAACTAGCCCCACAGAGTCTGACAACATGCCTCGGACGGAGGCAAGTTGTCACATTTGCTATATGTTTACAATTTAATTAAAATATTGTATATAACAACATTTATGAATGAACATAGTGCCATCGTTATGTTCGCAACTATTGCAGACATAATACTAATTAATAAACCAAAATTGTAAAAGAAAAAATGCAAAATTTTTTTGTGACAGCCCTATATTCCTTGATATATATACTAGTGCTATACTAAACAGTGTTGCCGACAGTATGTGGTTTCCCTTTTATGTGTTTTTATAATTATTTTTGTATTTTTCGTTATAATTTTAATTAATCTCCATTTTCTTTAGTGCTTTTGACATTATGTTTCTTCGTTTTGAGTCAACAGCTTGTTTAAAATATATAAATAGCATTTCAATCCTTATCTTGTATTCGTTTGTCTTTTCCATTATCTGTTTCAGTATGTGTACGGCATCTGTTGTTAATGTATCTTTTGTGAATCCATACTGATATTTATCTATCATATTTTCAATTTGTTCTCTCAATCTTTCTTGTATGTCATATTTAATAATATTATTCCTCTATAATTCTTGCATTCTTGATTATCCCCTTTTTTATGCATGGTAACTATTTGTCCTATTCCTCATCCTTCGAGCATTTCTTCCTCCATCTAGATTTGTTTTATCAGTTAATACCTTCTCTCTATCATGTTTCTTCTCCATATTTAATTACTTCTATGTTTATGTTCTTTTCCTAGGGAATTTGCATTTCTAATTATGTTTACTAATTCCCTTTATTTCTTTTATTGTTGGTTCTTCTATTATGTTTTCATCCTTGTTTTTTCCTTCTAATGCTTTTCCTTCTTGATTCTTCTTTATTAGTAGATCTCTCAAATATTCTAACTATACCCCTTATAGTACTCACCCTTTTTCACTATCTTTTATTGTATATATTTTGGATATGGTGCTTTGTTGTTTGATGTTTTCATAGAATCTCCTTATGTTTTGTTCTTGTTTTCCTTTTTTATTTGTTTCATTTCATTATTTATCCAATATCCTTTATATTTTCTTATTACCTTATTACACTGTTTTTGTTTTTATTCATATTTTTCCTTTTGTCCTGTTTTCTTCAAGCTTAACTATTTTAGCTACTATTTGTTTTCTCATTTACTGCTTTCTCATAGCTTTCATTGTACAATCCCTTTCTTTTCTTGCTTATGTTCTTGTCTACTATATTCTTTGCTGCATGATTTGAATCTTTTATTGTTTTCCATTTTTCTTCTATCTTGCTTTTCTTTTGTTGTTGATTTATTTTCTTATTTATCTCATCTTAATACAGCTCCTTTATTCTTTGCTCGCTAAGCATTTCACCTTCTATTTATCGTTTAATTTCATACTCCTTAGCCATAAAATCCCATAAAATATTAGATTCCAGCAAGATTGAATATGAATTAAAAAGATATGTTAACTACTGATTGATTTTAAATTATTACGATAATTACAGTCATCGAACAAATACAATATTTATACTTACCCCTGTTTGCTATGTGCTCCATTCTTAATGTGGTAAGCTGCAACAATAAGGAAATGGAACAAAACATAGGACAGAGAAAATAATGCAGTTCTATTTCATCCTTAGTGAGCATTGCTTGTGATACGACTTATTAGATATATTCGGATCAATTAACAAAAGGATAACAAAAATATACATAAATAGTTGGAACAAAACTAAATACACTTGCCAAACACTAATAAAGAACTGCACTGGTAGCACGAATTGCTTATAACATGTGAAGAATTAATCCTAAATAGTTGCCGTTACTATAGGGTGATCCGTTTAAGCACATGCTCCTCTATGTGCTCTTACATCTGTTATGGATGATTATCTCCAGGTCCATGTTATTTTGTGTCACCTTGGGCGTTTAAATTTTATGCTGCTTATAATTAAGTTGTTTCTTCCTGCAAAACTCCACGCTTAATGTCCACTCTCATTAGTTTATTCATGTATAGTTTCCTTTCCCACTACTTGATTTATGTATTTTTCTTTTCCTATGTATCCATTTAAATCTCCTAGCACACTCATAAAAAGAAAGTTCTAAATTAAATAAATATGCATTCTAACAAATAAATTATATATTTGTATATACTAAAAGATATATTTTCTTAGCTGGGACATTTCAGCTATTTGAAATGCACATTTTATTCAAGACTATATTATTTTAATGTAAGAATGGTATTTTTTAATCCAAGTAGCTGATTACTTGTAAACTATATGTAATATATTTATATTAAATAAATTTTATTTTTGCCAAAATTAAAACATTCTTTATCGAGATAATAAACTATTTCCCAGAAAATTTTAATTCTTTTGTATAAATAAATATTAAGTTACCAGTAAAACGATTGATCTTATTTCCAAATGAAACCAATTTATATTAAAAATAAAAAATCTAATTAATATAATACATTCTTAACACTAACACTTATTTTATTTCAGTGAAATGTAATAATGACTCAATTCAAATAAATATTATCTTTGAAATAAAGCATTTACTTCTTCCAAACAAATTAACAGGTATTTGACGAACTTCTTTCTGAAACATACCACACACATCTACATGTATAAACGATGTTTCCCCTTACCTACAGGAATTGCATGATATTTTTTGCCAGTCTCTTGATCTACATACTCAATGACGGATATATTCTAAAATAATCAATAATAAATAAGTAAAAAAGGAGATTAAGTTAATTACGTACTGATAATGAACTGGTTGTAGTGGCAGTGGATGAGTCATAAACTATTCTGAAAATTATTAATTCATTAGAAAATAAATACCTAATTGAGGAATTGCAATTTTTCACCTCGGAAACCATAAAGGGGATATTATTACAAACATACGAAAAAGGTATTTATTGAAAAACGAGTATGAGAATGGAAAACCAGCAAAAGCTTGTTTTAAACTTACTAATAAAAACTGTGAAAAGTACATATGTATGTAATATCTATTATTATGATGTCGTATTATTATTTCGGTTATTATAAGAATTACGCAAGTTTGTTGTGATAGCTGAAAACAAATTCGTTTTGTATGCAAACAATAAGTATATAAACAGATTGCCTATGCCCATAGTAAAAATTGGAAACCGCAAAATTCCGGCGAACACCAGTGAGCAGCACTGCTACCCGTTAATTTGCCGGCGAACATTAGGTGGCTCTGCATTCACGGTCTACTTCATTCTAAGTATGTTATTACTTGTGTTAGTAATACGAACACGCCGAAAATACTTGTATGTATATTAATTAAGTTCACCCGAAACGATTGTTTTCATTGTGAGGTAATGAATTAGTTCACAATTTATTTTAATTTTACAAATTATGCCACAAAAGCAATAACCCTTTTTATATTAGATTATTCACAGTTTTAATTTTTTCGGTACTTGTGTAAATATTTATATAAAATTAAGACAAAGTAAACTATTTTAATTACTAATTAATAAACCTACTTAAAAATACCAATTTTAGTTAGTTTACAACAAGCAATTAAAAGTAGGTAGGTATGTACTTAAGTTTACCAGACGTATAGATACGCTGTTTATTATGATTTTATAAAATTATCATCATCGTCTTAGCGAAGATGCATTAAATTATTCCCAGGCTAATTTAAACAAAGAAGTAGACCCTTAAAAGTTCGAATATTGGATGCTAAAATATTTCAGAACCTTTTAAACAATTACATATTTCGTTAGTTTCTGGTGTAGTGTTATAGTGTTATTTATAATTAAT
>JAHWXV010685167.1:0-16869 GCA_024586415.1 Phrixothrix hirtus | reverse complement strand
CTGTTATTTTTAAACATGTATTTTTCAAGATTTATATTTACAACTGAATCAATATTATAATAAACAAATAAATAGGTTTTGTTTAATATATAAGCAGGTAGAAAATGAACATGCAGGTGTAAAGTGTACTTACTATCTAAAATTAAAGCATAAATGAAAAGATGAAAAATGTTGCAATATTATTGTAGCCAAGAAATAAAAGAAATTATTTTAAGTCAGAAATTATTAGGCAGTACGATATAATATGCCGCTTTGATTAAACATAATACAGTTATATCTTCTAAAGCGTATCCCACCTCACCACGCTGGAGTATTGCGACGCTCTCGTTTTAAAAACATTAAACATTTTTTATAGGTTGTTCTTTCAAGATTTCATAAATGTCTTTACATAATTATTAACTAATTAACAAGTACTATCACTTGATACCAACAATTCGTTGCTATGTTTACTAAAATAGTAAAACGCAACCATTACGTTTTTATCTTATAACAGTAACACTAACAAAGATATCAAATTACAAAAGTTAATTTAGATTTAATATGATTTTATGTATCCATGGTTAAAACCGAGTTTATTTTATTTAATTTGATTCAGTAGTTCCTTTTCTATTTGTTTTTAAAGAGAGGGGTCAATTCATTTGCATCCGATAATAGTGAAATAAAAGGTTAGATATGCATACAGTTTTTTTTTGTATTTCAGATTATCACATACATATGTAGTTTAAACAAACTTCGGCTTGTGGAAATTAATTGGTCTTTCATGGCAATAAAATTATTTGATATATAGAAAATGTCAACTAATTAAGATTCTAGTAATGGAGGATTTTATTATTAGAAATATCAGAAGTTTTGTCAGGAACATTTGTTAGATTCAAGAAAGGTTTTCTATTTATTGAGGTTCGACTGTATGTCCTAGTTGACATCAAATGCTAAGTCAACAAATCTAACAACAAATCTAAAGCGACCAGGTATAAATTATCTCATAGTTGGCACTGAATGTGTTAAAATTATTATGATGCACATTACAAATCCATCAAAACAAGCAGACTTGTTACAAATTTTAAAATCTGCCATATGCAGCTGATACTGCTACTACTGATAATATTGATTTAAACTTTTATCCTAGAAATACTTTAAATCGTAATTTAAAGTGACATCTTAATTTCAACAGAAAAATCACAAAATGTGAAAATTATAAGAATTTTGAGCATAGTAGGTACTAACTAAAATTGCAAACGACATCCAAATATTGCTTTCAAAACCTATAAGTTATCATACAACTATTTTTAAATGCAATTGTTATTATACCAATTGCCTAGCAATTGTAAAATGAATTTCCTAATCCTATAATTTTTCATGTCCATTATGGTAGGACGTTTCATTTTGAAGGACAAAAAATCCATTGACAGGAATAGATTGGCTTGCATGTTTCTTGTGAAGATAAATTGTTCCTCACAAGATATCACTATGAAGTCTACAGTGGACAAGAATTTTACATAGATACTTAAATAACCTGATATACTCAATGGAATCTAGATGTGGATGGCGGTTTGTGATGACCTCATTCCTTATGAAATTCTCGTTAACACAAAAGTATTAAATTTCAATTTTTGCTTTATTTTATTATTTCATTTAAATGTTTTATACACATTTAATAATAAAATATGCTTTATATCAATTTGAGAATTTTTTTTGTTTTTGTTTCCTAATTAATTTAGGTGATGTAATTAATAATTTCTTTATTCTAGATAATTAAACGACAATTTAATTTTAATATTTATTGAATAGAAGTAATAATTTTACTAAAAGCTTGTTGTGCAATACATTAAATTATTAAATGAATAATTTAATATTCTTATTCATTCAAAAATTAAATATAACCTTAGTACATTATAAATACTAACAGTCTTTTGACAATTACCTTAATTTTAATAAGTTTATTGAAACAATATTAAAAGCAATACTTAAGCTCATAAATAAAACTGGAACATCATAAAAAGATTAAAATATATTACAAGTATTAGTACAAATATTGTACTATAAAAACTATATTAAAATAAAAATAAAATGCGCTTAACTATAAAATGAATTAAAAATCACAATTAAAAAACATACTGTAAATAAATTTTTGAAGTAGTAAATGTTAAAATTGTCAGAATTATCAGTATTTTTACAGTGTATGTGCATAAGAACTTTAAATTGAGTTATACTTATAATTCATATAAGGATCTATTTGTTGACTAGTATGTTTATTATACATATTCAGAGCACATTTTTAAGTTTCTAAGGCAATCTAAACTGCTTAAACACTTATTTCAATGTAATTATGATAGTACGCAGTATAACTTCAAATCTTGTACCGTTATTCTAAAAAGTGTACTTTAATTTACTACTCATATTATTATTATTATTATTATTATTATTATTAAAACCACAGAATTAAAAAAATGTTACAATTTTTTAGAATAACTAGGACTTTCACTAATATGTAACAGAACAGATAGATAGTCTATGTAACATAAGTTAATTTGATCATGAGAAGTCATATGGTATACATGCATTGTTTACCTACCATAACTTTACCTTTCTAAGTTAAATCAAAGTAATGGGTAAGAATGCTGTCATATAAGAAAGTGTAAATGTGAATGATCGTTCAAGTGTTAACTGTTTCTGTTTTATAATGGTTGATAGTTCTTAGGTGTCAAAGGTAAAGTTGTGTTTGGACAGTATAATATGCATTATTAATTACATATTTTTAACTATGACTTATACATGAATTTAAACATAAGTACTTGTAATGACTGTCTATATGTACTATTAAATTGTATAGATCACTGCATAAAACTAAATATCCGACACATTAAAAATATAATTATTAAGCTGACAATTGTAACATTTCACAAATTTTGAAAAATTAACATAGTAAATATTTAAAAACACAATAAAACCACTGCATTTCACTTATAAGTATGTAATATGCATACAAAATACAACTCACACATTCATTTCATACACACAAAAATCTTAAAAAGGACTATATCTAGATTTAAAAGTAAATAAACATTGATGATTATCAAACAAAACTAACAATTAAATTGCTAACAATATTATTTAAAATAGTAAGCATTGGTATGGAAAATTAGTTAAAACAAATATGAAAATAAAATAATTATCAAATATAGGTCACTCCCTGCCGATCTAGATTAGATGGGAAACTTAAACTGCAATTATTATTTAATTAAATAAAGCAGTACTTATGTTTTATATAATTTGAATAAACACTATTAGGTCCAAACATTATTAAGTTTTTTAAATTATCTGATTCAATTATGCAAACTGTAAAATAATGTAAAAGTAGCAAGAATTACAAGCATCTAATTATTATACCTGATAAAATTGATATTATAAAAGTTCCCCTATATATGCATATTTATTGTGCCATAAAATAAGGAAATTATAATCTCTCTAAATATTGGAATGCATAAAAGATTTCTCAAAAAATCATTTAATCGATTACAGTGTAATACTCATAATTATAGGTTGTGATACATTTTTATTCTGATCCTCTTTATTATAAATATTTGGTCTTCTATATTATTGTATTGATTATAAATATAAAAATTTCGATGTTGAAAATTGGACCCATTTGATGATCCAGACTTTTCAAAACCTCCATGAGATTTAAAAATTTAAACTATTGTGAATATTTTCTTTCTATTCTTAGGGCAAAAACTTTTACGCTTACATCTTCGTTAAGTGTTAACTTTATTTTAAATAAACTGTTAACATTTACTCAGTTGCCTTTTCTTTAATCTATATTATACAGAGTTATTTATAAGAGAATAAACCCTCAATTCCTTAAATAGGCAACCCAATATACATCCCCTTAAACTGATAAGAATAATAATTTTTTCTTAAAACTATAGTACAAAAGACTTTAATACATTACTTGTCAAATTTCCAAATAACTGTCATTAAAAGCAGTTCATTCCAATATTAACATTTAACTTTATTAAAGAAATAATTAATTAACCATAGAAGCATAGGATTATAATAACCAACAAAAACAAGTTAAGTGTAGAAACAGTGAGTGAAAATACGTAAACAGGGAATAAGCGCTTAAGATTAATGTTGCTCGAATTGCCAACTGTTGTCTCATGCAGTTTAGAAATGATCTTTATACATGTTGCAATGTTTCAAGCATTATTGATCTACAAATTTTGATAATTCTTTCTTTTAAATCATTAATATTAATAATTAAAGTTAAAAATGCTTGCTTTTCTAATACACCCCACGGAAAGAAATCCAAGCAACATAAAAACCATATCCATTTTTCATCATTTAAATACATCATACTCATTCACTAAGTTATTTAATAAAATTAACGATGCTGTAAATGTTAAAATTTTTGAAGTACCGAGCATGCTTACTTCAATGATGTAGTCACCTCTTGCTAATGATAAATTATCTTTTGAAAAATATATCAAAGTATATGATTTATATGTCAAGTTGCACACTTATGGCAATTAAGGATTGTATTCTCTTGTAAATAAACCTGTATTTAAATCTAAAAGTAACCAGAATATCCTCATTTGATCCTGTCCACACATAGGCCAAATTTTCAGGTTTTTATTTTGCAATAAAAGTATAATTCCTCCTCAGTTAACATCTTTGCTGCTGCATGAAAAATGTAGCAATTGATTTAAAAATACATTTTACCCAAAATGAGAATTAACTAAATAGTAAAAATTATTTATTATTATATCAACCCACCTATATTATTTTAAAAAAGTTCCAGTGGTCCAAACACGTTTTACCATTACTGCTTTAGTTAGAAAGATTTCAATATTCAAGTATTTTATTTCTTATGAACACAATAAAAAACCAACACTGAACATTAACAATTTAAATTCACAATGAAGAGTATAAAAGAATTTTATAATTAATTAAATTATATTGTAGTCTTTCCCTGAGTTTTGTTTTTTAATAACAGAAGAGTGGAGCACTCTAGCCAAACTGATAATATTCAGTTTCAATCATCATAAAGCATAATCTAACATATGTGACAGATTGGAGTCAAGGAATAAAATCTTAAAATCAGAATTACAATGAAAGATAATGATATCAGTTTTCTAGGATACTACTTATAAATTATTCGTTAAGGGTATGAAATAAGAAGAATACTACGCCGGTCTTTTAAACCAACTACATAAAAATATTTATGAAATTTATGAAAAAGATGCCACATCCCCATTATTGAACAGACTTAGTTCCCTCTAATTTTCATTTCATCCCACAACTAAAAAAATTTCTAGAGGACAGATATTTACAATAGATAAAAAAGTTACCAATTGCACACCTTGAGGAATTGCATTTTAGAGATGGCATAATAGTTTTGGTGCATTACTGGTCTAAGTGCCTTGAACTTCAAAACATTGTATACTGGCTTTCTAATACATTCTAAAATGTTTTCCAATGATCTCCATATATTTTGTGGCACTGAATTTGCACCTTTTTATTTCTAGCATAAGAAGTTAGTATTCAACTTGAACTGATAAAATAAGAGAACTGTGACAGCAGAAAAATCATTGATATCTTATCTAAATGAATTTTTCCCTATTCTCCACTTGAGGGATATGCAAATTGCATGTTTTCTATCACTACTCAATGTAAAATGAAATGAAATAATCTAATATGACATAATTAACATTTTATGCTACAACATTTTATTAAATTATGAGAACATATGAACTAATTATAATATAGATAATAGAAAATATAAACAAATGTAATGTACATATGATAAAGAAAATAAAGCTTAAAAGAGTAGAAAAAATAAAAATCTATAAGAAAAACTCAAAATACAAATTTATTTGTGCCATCAACCACTCTATTAATCTATTAAAGTACAATTCAAATTACCTAAAATAAATAATTTCCTCTTTTTTTTGAACTCATATTTTTTATCAACAGTACAGTGTACTGAAGTCAAAGCTTTATCTAACGATAAACATTTTCAAATTGACTAAGTATATAGCAAGTGTTTCCATACTCAATATACAGGGTAATAAATTCATATTTTCAACTAAAAACAGATCCAAGAAACTAGTCAATATTAATTAATTCTGTTTATTTTCAATTTAATTCTTGAATAAAATTACACACGCGAAGGTTTAAATAAAGATCTATACAAAATTATTGTAATTTCATATAAATAAGATCAATGTTACAAAACTGTTTCTGAAAACCTTAGTTTGGCAAAGAGTACAATATAATTTCCAAGTTTAAAATGACCAGAATTATCAAAATTTTCTTAAAGAGCAGATTCATATGCAAAACTTATAAACAAGATTATTGAGATTTACGGAAAATTGTACATCAGAATCAATGTATAGCAGAGCTAAAAATTCTATGGAAAAAATCATTTCTATAATGTAACCATATAATAAGCTCTACTATTACTAGTATTACTTACTAATTTTTAGGCAATCCCAAAACTCCTGCTTACATCAACTCAGAAACACTGTAAATTACAGTACATTTGCAAACAACATTAACTGAACAGAAGAATAGTACAAGATGATATTCAATGTAGAACTAAATTTTGCTCTTTACATTGGAGATATTAGAAACAGTGGTTAGAAACAAGTATGAGGTTTTTTCATGCAGACTGTTGAAAAACAACTATGAAATTTCTTATAGAATGTCAAAAATATTAAAACATTCTAGAACACTTTCCTCAACCAACAAATTGCAGATTAACAGTAAATAAATCTTTTGGCAAGATGATGACGGTTGCCACACTGCCAACAACCCATAATATTGAAGTTCTACCATGGCCATCAGGCAGCCCCGACTGTAATCCTATCGAAAATATCTGGGATATCATGGAAAAATAACTATGGAGACAATGGTCATATGCAAAGGAAAATTTGAAAAAGATTAATCAGAAAATCTGGGACAATATTACTATAGAGATCTTCTAAACACTATACATGAAAGGCTAAAAGTGGTACTTGCGACAAAAAGTGATGTAATTTTATGTTAAATATCTTGGAGCAATTGATTTACTCAAGATAACTGCAGCATTTGTGACAAAAAATACCCTGATATGTACCATTCTCTACAATACTTAAATATCCTTCAAAAAAAGTCGAAGAAATTAAAAATGGCTGATTTTTAAAAATAAATACAAATTGATAACTATACAGAATGTTTCAAAATAAATGTGAAAAAGTTCAGGTGATTCCTGGCTGAAAATGAAAGAGGGGGACTTTTCATAGAAAAATTTCTGATTTGAGTGCTTCTTGAGGAACCAGGCCCCTTTAAAGAGAGAAACAAAAATTAGGTTGTAAATTGTTTTCTCAAATTTGGAAAATGACAAAAGTAATATAAAATTTGCATTTTAATTAAAATTATCAACCGTTATTCATGTTATTATTATAATTTTTTAATGCATACAAAAGTAATGATTAGAAAGTAAGCATAAAATTTATTTGAAAACGTTTTTGACTCCTTCATTTTTTAAACAGAATAGCTTTTGAGAAAAAATTAAATAAACTAACATATGTAACACAGTTTTTTGGAAACTTTATTTGTGATCTATAGAAAAATTTAATAAGATACCATCATGTTGCTTGGAATTGAATAGATAAAATAATGAATGCAAATATCTACATCATTTGATAAAATTCTGCTCAGAAGGACTGCATGTTTTGATTAACCAGTTAATTTCGTTCGACGTGTATATATCAGAAAAAATTTTCCACGCTTTATATCAGCTACATCATCCAAAGTAAATCTACTTTGAAGATGTGCTGTTTGCTCAAAAAAAGGAATTCGTAAGGAGCCACATTACTTATGCTTGATCTGAGAATACCAGTTTGTGTAGTACCTTGCTTTAAATTTCTTAAATTTTTTTCTTTAATTTTTCCTGTCTCATAGTTTGTTATTTGTTAGCAATTTTTAAGTTTTCAACAATCTTTTTCAAAAATGTATTGTTAATTATTTAACCAATAAAAATGTAATCCTTATCATTTTACTTTAATTTTTTTGTAAAATTTATTATGGGACCATTTGTATTGCGTTAGACGTATATATCTCATCACTTGATTTTAAATACACACCACATGAGGAACTTGAAAAATAAATTCTGCAGTTAACTGGTTAATAGAATAATGTCAAATTGAATATTTTAGTATTTTTCCCTTTTAAAAACATTTAATAAAGCTTGTAGTAAACAACTTCCATTTATAAAATCTCATGTTAACTTATAAAGCAAACATCAACACATGATATATCCATACAAGTATGAAGAACAGGTGAATGGAAATGCTAAAATTCTAAATTCACTGATTATGATTAATTTTTACAAAATTCTCTGGCAATTCCTTGATTTTACAGTACAATTACCACCATGTTATATGAAACTTAGAGAACAAAAACTTATGTTAATAGTTTAATAACAGTTTTACTTTTTAATAAGTTACAAGGGTGCGATAATAATTAGCTAGCATCCGAAGAAATGGCATTGCTATACATTCAATCTATATACCATTGTAAATTTACATCTTTCATTTGTTTACACAAACAAAATAAAATGTATCTGTCAAATCTTTTGTCATCAGTAGTTGCTTAAAATAAATGTAGTTGTAGCATGTTTCATAATGGAAAATAATGAACATCATGCTGTCATTAAATTTTTACATAACAAAGGACTAACAGTGCTCCATTCTATGCCACTGTTAAGAAGTGAGTGGCTGAATTTACATGCAGTGATACAAGCATTCAAGATGAACACTGCTTTGGATCATCAAGAAGCAACACAGCACCAGAAATGGTTATAAAAGTCCATGATATGGTTTTTGCAGTACAGACAACTAAAATTGCCTGAAATAGCTAATGCTCTTGGTATTTCAAAAGAACGAGTGATCAATATTTTAAGTACAGAACTGTATATGAAAAATCTCTTCTCTAGATGGGTGTTGCGTTTACTTACAGTGGAATAAAAATGACTATGTACAAATATCACAAGTGTTTGATTTTGATTCTGTATATTGATTTGTCACCACCAAAGAATCCTGGATCTATCACTATACCCATGAAATAAAATTACAATTGAAGCAGTGGAATTAATCTGGCTATTCAGCTTCAAAGAAGGCCATGGCTATTAAATCAGTTGCTAAGGTAATAGTTTTAGTTTTCTGGCATGTAAAAGGAATACTGATGATTGACTATCTCTCAAAGGCACAAACAATAAATGGGGAATACTATGCAAATCTTTTAGACCGATTACATCAGAATATCCATTAAAAAGAGTAGGATTAGCTTGTAAAAAGATTATTTTTCATCAGTATAATGCACATGCCCACACATATGCAATTGCAATGGTCAAAATCAAGGACTTAAAGTATGATTTACTCCCCTAATTTGGCTCCCCTGATTTCCAATCTATTTCCTAACTTACAAGTTTTCTTTGATGGGAAAAAATGTTCATTAGATGAAGAAGTTAAGACCGCCGTTAACGCTTATTTTGCAGGCATTGAGGAAAAAGCTTTCCATGATGAAATCTTTGGAGCATCGCTGGATAAAATGCATTGACTTTGCAGATTATGTTGAAAAATAAAAATGATTTTGACAACAAAAAAACTGTCTTTCATTGTTAGGTTAAATAATTATCACCCCGCCCTCATATGTTAAATTAACCAGAACAATTATATCACATAACAAAATTTATTTAATATTGATACAGTCAAATAATCCCTCTTTTCTACAACTTTCTCTTAAGTACTGTAAAAATGTAATGGTATGAAAACATTTGCATTGACTCGTATTATATACATAACCATTTCAGTTTTCATTTATGTTTTTGAATAGTATAAGTTTCTAGTTTAATTTTAGTTTTATGGTTTTGATTATGATTTAGACTAGTTACATTTCACTTTGATTGAAAACACGTCTACTATTTAAGCTTGCATTAGGGAGTCATTTTGCTTTGGGTAAGTACATTTCCTATTATGTTTGAACTACTTTTATTTTATTTCTATAAAAGTAAAATAATTTAACTCATATTTTGATGAGTAACTGTGTTTATATTAATAATTTATAAGTGATTTTTTTAATTTTATGAGCAAATTATTTTTATAAATTTCTTCAGTATTCCAATGATTTGAAATTCAATAGTTCTTCACATTGTAAATTTTAAAACTGATACTTCTCTTATTCTTCAATTTACTCAGTAAAGATAAATAAAAACATTTTAGATGCAGCTTGAACCTTTTCAATTTTTCTTAGTGTGAGATTTTAGATTTGGCATTTTTGAGTTATTTCGTATCAAGCTTGCAACCAATAATGTTTATAAATACTTTTAGTGCATTTGGAATTCAATATTTGCAATACAGATTTGCACATATTACCATAAAAAGATTGATTGGTAGCAGTCTGTCTTAATAATTATCTTTTTTGGTAGATATTTTTTCTATTTTTTCAAGCATTTCCTATAGTATCATCACTCCGGGTCCACAAACTGTCTGTTGTGTCATCATTATAAAGATATAATTGTTACAACATTGCTTTCCACATCAATAAACTAGATTAGTTTCTGAATTTATTTAATTGGCAGATTATATACAAATTCAATCGTAATTTTGTTCAGCACATATTATTTGATTCTGTGTTCAGTATTGTATTTCTGCTAATTTTGTCATTTATTTGTTATAATTCAAATGTTACTAAAATTTTAACCTGAATTAGCTCATTGATGTTTATAGGGAAATATTATTATAAGTTATAAATGATATCTACTGTAATTTATAGAGAGAGCACTTTCACCTTTTAAGTTTTTTTGTTAAATTTTAATTTTGGTTTGAGTTTTTGAGATCATTGAATTAAATTCTAAATTATGATCTTTTTTTAGTTTATTTAACATTTTACAAATCTAATTAGATTTTTAAGTAATTATCTAATAATAATTAGTCATACTTATTGTTTAATTTAATTTACAATTTTGTAATTATTTTGTCTAAATTATGCATAGTGATTTCTAATCTATTTGATAGATTTATACAATCCATTTTGTAGTTTATTTAATTAATTTCAGTTGTGTCTGTCATTTTTATTTAAAGGAACCACTATATTATAACTAGGCAATGTTGGGTTACACAAGGTTAAAAAGTAAATCCCAATATATAATAATAATAAAGAGAATTTCAGATAAGGGGACAGTTACAATATAACCCAATTAACTGAATTCAACTGTATATTACCTATATAAAATGATACATGCTAAATGAAAAGGAAAAGTGTATGCAATCAAATTTTAAGTAAAAAATAACTAACAAAAACTAGTTTATTAATATTTGTTTATAACTATTAATAGTAAAACTTTATAGTTCTGTAAAGATATTGATTAAAATTCCTAAGAAAAAATTTCTAATTTTATTGTTTTGCACATCAGACCGATCAATTCATGGTAAAACTTCCATATATCTAATATCTAGAATTTTTGATACATAAGTATAATATATTCAAATTATATAATATTTACATTATAATTTGTAATAATGTATTACAAAATGGTAAGTTCAATGCATTTGATATAATTGCTTTTAAATACTGCTTTATTTATATTAATTAAAACGAGACATATAACAGTTTTATATTGTTTCCCATCCTTAACAACATTCATTAAAAAGTATGTATGTATGTAATTACATACATATATGTATACATGTAAGAATGTAAATAACACTGTATTATTTATACTACTGCCGATACGATGGCATAGCTACGTTGTTGCCTGGAGTTACATAATCCCCAATCATAAGATTAGTATTTACAGGGTAATTTGCCATCACCAATGATTGCTGTTAAAAAAAATCATATATAGTTTAAATTTTTTATATTTTATAACTCTTTATTTTATAACTATTATATATACTTCTCTATGTGCACATTGTAAGCATTTAATATTTCTAAATAAGCAAGAATGATTATTGCAATCACTTAATGAAACCTTTATTGTTTATTATTATAAAATATGTTATAAATTAATTTTTATTATGTTAAAAGAAAAAAAATAATGACTAAAAATTAAATTAAGATAAAACCTCTACCACTATAGCCTTTGCAACAATTAAATCATTTTTAACATGATGAAATATTGGCAAAATATTGCAAATATTAAGACAATAATTAGTAATCAATAAAATGCAATAAAATTACACATTTTCAAATGGAATTGAAATGAATAGGAAGAATTAGTTTGAAAAAATATAAGAAAATAATTTTAATAAACTAACACCCCACCAAACCTCAAAAAGTAAAATTAATTCAATTTAGTAATGAATTGATATACCTTCACCTTGATTTCAAACCCAGATAAATTGAAGAAAAATGGACAAGCACTACTAACTCCACCACATAAGAGATTTAGAAGTTGTAAATGATGAAATACCCATAAAACATTATAAAAAATAAGGGTAATTAAAGAAAGATCACATAAAATAATGTCCCAAGTCAATACAAAATACAGTGTGATAACTAAGAAAACAATTGCAAAAATATGGAATATACTCCATCTAATGAATGGGACTGGTATTTCATAAATTAATTATTTTGATTTTTATTATAGCTTATTAATTTATTACATCTATTTCAGTTTCTAATACAGAAAGTTTAAAGACAGTTTTTTAATATTTATATTAATGATAGACATTAACACTTATGTATGTAAAACAAATATATTTTTTGGATGATATTATTTTATATATGCTAGTTGGACTTATTGAAAGTTGAAATTAATTTTTAAATAACAAATATTTGATTTGTTTTAGTTGACAATCCAATTGATTAAATAGGTAAATTAGAGGTTTTATAAAATAGAGACTTTTATTTTTATTTCGAAATTCTCATCAAAATCTCTGTAATTTGAAATTGCAATATAAAAGTTTATAACATGAAAATTCTGCCATATTTATTCATTATAGTTTAAAAATTGGCAAAAAGTCCAATAGCTTGAAATGAAAATTATTAACACCAAAATTACATTCTATACGTAAATAAAATAAATAAAAGTGTTTCACACAATCTTTCCAATTTATTATAAATAGTAAACAATTTTCAACCTATATCATGTTTCACCTTATAAGACATTCTCAAATAGGGTTTGGTTGATATATGAACTAAAAAATATAAAAGAGGACTTGAAATAATTAAAATGCATGATTAATCTTACCTAAAAGTTAATTATTAAGATTTTTATAACAGACTAGGAATAAATATATTCTCATAATGTATGACATGAATGTTGCACATTCATTAGAAACTACTGGAGTTACAGAGTTGGTTAAATGGGGAAAGATGTACAGTTTTACGGGCTTAATTCAATGACATATTTGGTTTTGAAAAAAAGTTCATGAATTACTATGTATTTTTAAAAAACCAAATTTTTATAATTTCTTTAACCTCTGTGGGTATTGATTTTACAGAAAATTTATACAAGAAAAAGTTGTAGATAATTATGTTCTTAATAAGATAGTCGAATCAAGTTTTTTAAATGACCTATCGTTTTTGAATTATAAGATAAACTTTGTTTTTTTAAATGAAAATGACAGTTGGCTACGGACTCCTTTTTTTAACCTTGACAACGATATAACAGTTGATAGGGATTATTATGAAAAATAACAAAATTGTGGCCATTTTTCTCTTTTAAATTTGAACTTCACACAGGCAGTCATGAAAACAATGGTTTACTTTAAAAAAGAAAAACTACTTAGTTTCTTATTAGCTGTTTAATCCAATTAGCTGCATGAAATGTTTACATCAAATAACAATTCTACTACAACCTGCTCACAGTTACAGTTGCGAACAATAAATAAAAACCTGGTGTGAGACAACACACAACTTTCTCTTACGTACATAGTTATACAAGTATGCAAATGTCCACAAATGATTAAAATATTATTTATGTTTATTTTGGGAACGATAATTCTAACGGTCACCCATCTAAGTTACTGGACACGCAAAACTCTACTCAACTCCAGAGATTTTCTCTGATAACTCACTTCATCACACTTTTTCAGCAAAACCCCTAAGTTCACGTAAAAGCATATCAAAGACGTAAGCACTGTTGCAAGTTTTAAAAAAAATTTTAAAGACGTTTTCAAGAAAATCGCAAAAAACTTAAAAATATCAAGAATAAAGTAGCATTTCCAGTCATTAGATTTTAACTAAATTCTTGCCATCTCATGCACAGAAGATAAAATACTTAAATATGGTTATTCATTTTCATATGATAATTTGTTTTTGAGATATGTCATTTATAAATACTTCCGGTTACTTGATTTTCAAAAATTTATTAAAGAAACTCCTTGGTTAATATAAAACTAAATTAGGTAGCTACGAAATATATTGTTTAAAAAAAATCGTTATAGTCGATTTCAAGTAAATCGAAAAAACAAATAATCGGAAAATATCCAAAAATGACAGAAATAAAGTGGAACTTCTGGTTATTTGATTTTGGCCAAATTCTTGATTTGGTATACAAAGGCAGTTATGACCACAAATATAGATTTTCATTTAACGAGGACTTTTACTTTCATAGTTGTTTTATTTAGAGTTAACGGTGAAGATACTTCCGATTATTCAATTTACGGAAATGTTTCTAAGAAACAACCTAAACTATATAAAAGGTAATTAAATGGCTAAGAAATGCAATAATTTTTAAAAAAATCGTTAGAGCCAATTTCGAGAAAATCGCGAAAAACGAAAAATTCGGAAAATACCTAAAAATAACAGAAATAAAGTTGTACTTCTGGTTAATAGATTTTAACCAAATTCTTAATTTAGTATACAAAGGTACTTAAGACCTCAAATACAATTTTTCATTTATCTAGGATTTTCAGTTACATAGGTATTTTATCCACAGTTAATGGTAAGAGTACTTTCGGTTACCCGTTTTATGGCCATTTTTCTGAGAAACCGTCTTAATTATATGGAAGGTCATTGAATGTTTAAGAAATTCGATAGATTAAAAAAATCGTTAGGGCCGATTTCGGGAAAATCGCGAAAAACCAAAAAATGACAAGCGTAAAGTAACCTTTCCGGTTATTGGATTTTAGTAAAATTGTTGTAGTCGCATGCGAGGATGGATGCAAACTCAAATATAAAATTTTGTTTATCTACGACTTTTCATTTTCGAGATATTTTGTTCACACATGCTAACGCACGTACGCACTCGCACACGCACTCCCACACGCACGCACACACACACGCACGCATGCATGCATGCATACACACACACGCACTCCCGCACGCACGCACCCACCCGCCCACCAGAGCAGCTGCAAAGATCCCTTAACATGGAGATAAGCATCTAGACTTCTCTCAGACATACTTGACTGATCAGGAGTCAAAATTCTCAAAGAACTTAACAAACATCTTCGAACATTCGTTGACGCATGAGAGACTCATAAAGCTGCTTTGGCAACCTTACAAACAAGTGGGTACCTTACTTCCCAGCATTATTAGTTTTCTTAAAAAACTGGTTCCAGTAAACATAAATACAATTTTTCCCACTGTCAGGCATGTCTTGTTCTAAACTCAATAACTTCCATTCATCAATGAGGGAACCTACTTTCAGATCAATACTTTTGCCACTACAACAACGGACTTCCAACTGCTGTGTTTCACTCTTTCTGACGGGATCACAGATTTAAGATGGTGGAATAAAGATTTTATAAACATTGAAGATGTGGTGAAAATGTGTTTGCAACAAGTAATATAATGCTTTTCTGCTTGAAGCAAAAATATAAGTTTGTCCTTTTCAGGTAACGTGCTTAATTCTACTGCTAAACCATCTCCACAGTTTACTTCGCTAAGAGGAAGAAAGTCTTTCTCATTATTTTATGAATATACCGAGAACACAACCTGTGAATGACATATACAATTCATTAGTGTACTTGTTAGAGTTTTAAGATGATCATATATAAGATAAATCAAAGGTTCTTCTTTCTCAAAATTACCGGTAAAACGAGTAAAAAGTGTGCACTGGAACAAGCAAAGGTTACTGCAACTCTAACTGTATTGACGGGTGTGTTGCGCAAACACACGCACGTGCTCACGTACGAACGTGCGCGCACGCACGCACACACGCACTAAACCAGGCGCGCGCGCACGCGCCCACACACACCCGCACGCGTCCACACACCCGCACACGCCCACACACCCGCACGCACGCGCCGCCGCACGCGCGCCCACACACGCACACGCACACACATACAGAACAATTTTTAAAAACATGATTTTCGGACTCAGCGGACCCGAAAACGTGCATTTCCACTAACATTTCAACATCCAAAATTTTGGACGGACACAATACTTTCTCTGTACTATATTTCATATAGGTAAGAGAAAGTAAAAAATTTTGTATTTATTTCGAAAAATCAAGATGTTATGGCTGTTTTACTAGTTCAATTTGAATATTATTATTATCTTAACTAGCCATGGAAACAATAACGGTTACTGACAATTACAAATATTATTTGATTGCATTTGTTGAGTATTATAAAATATTAATTTTTCAAATAAGAAAAGCGTGATATCGTTGAATGTTTTTTTTCAAAACCAAAGCAGCATTGAATTGAGCTCATAAAACTGCATATCTTTCCCCATTTAACTAACTCTGTAACTCCAGTAGTTTCAAGATCCCTATACTAAACATTGAAAAAACTCACCTGTATATATAAACTTATATATTTATAATCAGAGAAAATGGCCTATTTTAAAATGTTTTAATATATAGGGGATTTTTTATGATAATCTATAAAAACTTAAATATTTTTAATGACTTCTATTTGAACTCTTTTTTTT
>JAHWXV010685140.1:0-13295 GCA_024586415.1 Phrixothrix hirtus | reverse complement strand
TATATATATATATATATATATATATATATATATATTTAATAACTTGATTTTATTGCCCAATCGTAGTCTAATTACAGTGATTTAAATTTGCGGATTGAGAGGCCAGTGATGAAATGTACAGATCGTTCAGTGAAATAAAATTTATTCTCTTGAAGAAACAGTAATAATAAATGTTAAACGTTTCGCTTCCAATAATTGAGGCTTCATCAATAACTGAATAGCAAATTTATAATTAACAATTTTAATTTCAATAATTTTTAAATTTTCATAATTATAGTTTATTTCATTTAGTACCTTATTAAAAAGCAAACATTGAATAGGCATACAGAAATTTTTCTACGTTAAAGTCTTGAGACCGACATTTTTAAGCGATTGCTAATACCGCAGGGTGCGAGAGTAGCTGTAACCACCAATTCCGCCGCCAGCCACAAAAATTACAAATACTTACAGTATAAGCAGAATATTGAACAACCTGAAGGCAGCTATTCGTAAAGAAGTGGAACAGATTAGTGAGGAGACATTAGCATGTATGGAACAGTATCTAGACCAGAATCGAACAATGTATTAGCGAAAACGGCCATCACCCGAAAGACGTGAGTTTTGCTTCGTAAATAAAATGACATAACTTACTCAACATGTTTGAAAATATAATGTAACTAGTAATGTAACTAGTAGATCAGGGGTGTACTGATTATTTTATTTTTGCCCTATTCCCGGGTGTCACCCGTTAGTATAAATGTGGTTATAGGAATACCCAAATAAATACACTGTTATTAGTTTACGACTTAACAGATGGTTGTTGAAAAAACATTTTGTTAATCTTGTAGTTTCACTGAAAACTGTGATAGAAGTCTAGGCCGATTTTGTTATGGGTTGAATATATTAAAAGTGTGAAGATTCCGTGGTGCGCAATTCGATAATTTCTGCTTGCGACGAGGAGGGTATCCAATGCGTTGCGTTATTTAAGGTTACCTTTAGCTGTAAGATCAAGTAAACGGAAGACGTGAATTACGCGTCGCTTATCAAATGTAAGTTACGTTCATCTCACACATGTTGTTTCAGTTTTATAACAATAATTAGTTATCAGAGGTGTAACTTTATTTAATTTTTCTGTGCCAAATTAAATTATAATTTAACAAAGAAATACCATCATTAGTAGTTTTATTGTAAGAATTAACGTATTGTGTTTAATTAAGGTTAACAGTTAGTATGAAAATTTTAATCTCAATCAGGGTATGTATTCGTATAATTTTTGCTTAAACGACTTATGTATTTAATAATTTAAATAGTTTAGTGTCACCAAATTCTTATTCTAAGGAATTTTATTGAATAAGTTTAACCTAACTTTAATTTATAAAATTTAATATGTTATTGCCGTTAAATAAATTGTAAATTAATTAACTTTATTTTTTATTTAAAATTTTAAAATTTAAATAATATATCAAAGTTTATTTATTTACCTATTTTGTCAAGTATTCCACTTATTTTCGAAATTTGTTTTTATAAATAATAAGAGCAACAAAAATGAACCAATATATTTATTCTAAAAATAAATATGAAAATTTTACATCTAAATACGCTAATTTGTTATGTAATCTAATCGATTTAGAACTTCAAAACGAAAGCAAAATTGAAATTTAAAATTATTTTAATATCTCGTTTTCTTTCATAATAACATATAGGGTAGTTTACCTTCGCGCCAATTGTTTCCTTAAACCGTCAATAATCTTTAAAATTAATAACCTAAACAAACAGAGGCGCCAGCAGTAATCCTTTTCTTGTTGTGGTAAACTATTTACATAGCAGAATAGCGGTAAGTGCGATCAAAATAGTTTCAATGTGATGTGCAACAACTTTAACTTACAATATCTCGCTAACTGTTGAGGAAGGGAAAATAGATGTACAATTTTTCTGCTTTATTTTCGATTTCATTCCACGTTTTACAAAAACGCACAGTATTTTATATACACCCTGTATATGTGTGCGCGTGTGCATGCACGGACGTGCGTATGCTACTGTGTGCGTAAGTTTGTGCGCCGGTGTGTGCGCGCGGGTGTGGGCGTGGGTATGTGTGCGTGTGTACGCCTGTGTATGTCCTCCTGTGCGTGCGCGCGCGCGCGTGTGTGTGTGTGTGTATGCCATTTTTGAGGATGTTGCAGGTGTTATACGAAATTAGGTTTTCCAGGTACTAGTCCACGTAGATAACTCATTTTGTAATAAAACAGAATTTAACTTAAGCTATTATTTATTGATTTAAGTCTGCTTCGATTTAGAGTTCTAGCACAAGCGAAGTATGCCGATTATTTGATATAAAGCCATTGCAATTTCCATGCTACGCGACTGATAACATGCATGTTACACTTACTTTAGATAAAATTCCTTTATTTATCTTGTAGTGTTTATTACATCGTTGATATCTTTTGTTTACCCGTAATAATGCGTTTATTAACAAGTAAATGTTTCCAGGTAGCTGATAATCTTTGAGCATCAACTATTTTATTTAGATTTTCAAATATTTTTATATTTCTATGGTGTCTTGTATGATTCTGGAATGCAAATAGTTTTGTGTGCGTGTTTTTACTGCATTTTATTTCATAATATTATATGAATTTAAAATAATAACTTTGAGATGTAGATAATTACGCATCGCTAAAATGTTCAGCAACATACCATGTAACCATAAAGTGAGTACAAATGTAAAAAGAACGAGAACTTGTGATTAGCAAGACGTAATAATTAAAGGCGGTAATCTAATCAAATTAACTTATTCTTCGGTAATACAATTTAATAGTTTTATTAGCGTATATATATTTCCGGAATAGGAAATTTCAAATTCAGAATGAGTACCCCAGTCCCTGGAAGCCTTATTTAAAATTTAAGAAATGGGAATGTGGTAGAATACGTTTTTAAATACCTATTCTTAATTGACTAATTTTAATATGCAATAACTAAATTGGTACCTGCAACAAATTTAAAACGTTGGACTACAGAAAGGTCTCATGTTTATCATTTCCTCTGCAGCCCTTCTCGTTTTAATACAAATATAATAACTTGTTTTCAGGGTTAAATGTTCTAGAAAAATTAAGGTTTAAAAAGTGTCTGTGAAATGGAATAAATAATGTTGATTGAATAAGAACAATTTTTCATAAATTAACAACGTTAGCTACGTGTAAATTTATGCACAGTAAACAAAGATAAAACGATTGAATCCTACTACCTAAGTAAAACGTTTAAAGGATGTAACTATATGAAAAGCGTAGACTGGAATATAGCGCATGGGCTGCGCTCGTAAGCTTAACAAATCTGTTATACCATCAGTGGTAAAAGAAATGTTACAACAAAAATTGGAGATATTAGAAGTGGTTTGTTGCATACTAGTAGTTTTCTTATGTTCGCTCTATTACTTTCAAAGATACCAGCGCTATTATGTATTTCTGCAAAATCTTCATGAATACAGTATTAACTAACTGGATATACACTATATGGTTGAGTTGTTTTCGTAGGTGAATGTTCACCACAATTAACAACGCCCAGAATACGTGCTATTAAGCTATTATAAAGATGAAATATTAAAATAGACCTGAAGACCATAGTACGTATAGCACGTACGTTACCCAACAGTCAAACAGCTTCGATAGATCGTTTTTCAAGAAATTCATGTAAAATAAATGAATCAACTAGATAGTCTTCAATAATCGTAACTTAGAGATTAGTGCAGAATTGAAACTAGTACTTAGATCGGTTTAAAGCGTGTGGATTTTTATATATCACAGATGCCGGTTATAAACTTATAGCGAGTTTCACTTGCTGCAATACACTACCACTGCAGTACATATCAGTTGTGTTCTTTTTAGAAGAAAAGTGCAATATTTTGTGGTTTTCCTAGTTTTTCTGAATAGAAAGGAGTTACTATGCACTACGCCCATGTAATGCAACAAGTGGAACTCGCTATTAATTATTCCAAGCTTTCAAACATGGTTTACGATGGATTTTTGCAGAAATTAAGTACAAAATACTGCCTGCGGAGGAAGTCACTTCTTATGGTCCTTATACGTACTTTAGATGCTAGGTGCCGTATAGTTAAATTATTGAGCCTCAGTGACAAAAGTTTGTCTGTCACTAATACTTGACCTTCCATATTGTTTGTCCGTCAGCTTTATGACATGCCTTGTTCAGGAGTTAAGGGTTTAAAGCATTTTTCCCCTAGCTGTTGATAGAATTTTCCTATTTATCAATTTGTAAAATTTTGTGAGCACGATCTACTTACTTGAACCTCATTATATTTGCAAGAAATCAATGGCGTGTCGTCCATTTGTTCATAAATATAGTAATACCTTCATGTTTAGATCAAGTGCACACATTAAAGTTTCGGCATCAATACATCGTCCTATCTTTTAAAATTTGCGACGTACATATAATACACTGTAGTGAAGGCTCCCCAACCAGAGCTGTTATTAATTACAGAAAATAATAGGTTTTATGTGTTTTATACATCTGTACATTTTTTAAGTTTATAATATACATAGCAGTTTTTCCAATACAGATTCATAAAACTACAACTAAATGCAGCTCCGCAGCTCTTATTGAGGGCTGAGTGTCTTCTCTCAGTCTATACATGTGTAATGGTTTTAACACTAAACTATATTTTTTGAAAGTTTAGATGAACAGGATGGTATCGGAAGACCCGTATAAAAAAACCGAGGGTTTTTTTGGCAACAATGGAATCGCTCCAATGACATATTTTTATTTTAATAAAATACTTTTCTTACTGTTCTATACTATTCACTAGTAAACCTTATATTGTTTGTATTCCATAACAGTGTTTAGGATAAATTTAATATCGAGAATTGTAATTGCCGTAACTCATTGCAGACCTACATTGATGAGAACATTTTTTTCATATTATGTATGTCTACCATTCGTAACGTCCTTTGTATTATATCCTGTATATTGACTATACTGAATTGATTTTTGTAATTATATTGCCATGTTTAGATTAGGTGATGTTAATAATAATTAATTGGTTACCTGATATCAAACTCAAATATTAATTAAGTGGAATTTGTCTAAACAATTATACCGTACTAAGTGAACTGTTTTATTAATTATTTTTTAATATGAAGCCTTGTTTGTACTAACCTGTATAATAAAAAAGAGTACTTTAGTAGAATATATTAATAGAAAATCAATAAAGTGTTGCTTTATAAGTATTTTGGATCGACTCAGAATATGAACCATCTATATGTATTTCTTTAATAAAATGGTAATATTAAAAATTAATAAAACGAGTGAATTTCTCTGTAGCCATCTATCTATAATTTATTGTTATTCCTAAAAAGGCATAAAAACAGAAATTTTCTAAGTAGTCTTTCGAGTAAAATTTAACTTTTGCTCTAAAACTTTATACATAATTTCGCAGGGATTTAAGAAGGTTCATCAGTGTATTATTAATTCATCATTTAGTACATTTTCCACCTTATCTATGTTTAGTACGTAAAAGATTAAAATATTAAGTATGTTTGCGAATATAACCAAAAATACCCTAGAAAATGTTGGGAAGGTTTAGAAACATTTAATTTAACATCATTAGTGAAGGATAATAAGAATTTGCTTGTGTACTAGTTTATATTCACTATATTGTAAATTGGATACAATTTATCTAAAATATGAGGATGGCATAATATTTATTGTCCCCCGCATAGAAAACTTTGAAATATTTTGTTATTTTATTAGAAAACAATTTGTTAAGCTTGACAAGTACTTTTACATACTCAGTAGTTTAAACATTAGCAGTTCTAAAGAGATTCATAAAAATGTAACTAGTGAGGTTCGTAAGATAATGAAATAGTTAGGAAAAAAGGGTTTAGCGCCATAACAACAAATCTACAAAATCATTGAGGCATGCATAGAAATAATACTCCTTTCCATCAAATAGTAAAGAATTTATTCCAAAAATGTTTAAAAATAAAATGTGCTGGTAGACACAACTATGAAGTAATCCAAAAGTATATTGCTGGTGCGACTTCATGCTAAGCTAAAATCGTAGATTAATTACAAAACGTATATGTGAAACCACAGGTCTTTTTAATGGCAATTCAGGGCCTCGCAAGGTGTATTTAAGATGGGTAACCCGAATATTGATACCCGAACAAAAGTATATTCGAATGTTTTCTTCTGAAGTCAATTTATCCTTTCCTAAGAGAAATTTCAAACGCTTTTTAGACAACTTGTAGCAATAGATAAACCTAAGTTCACTACTTTCATTTTGAGTGTAATCACAAGACATGGAATTGTGTTGCCCGAGATTTCCACCTGCTGGCAGAAATCGGATTCAGGCCTTGGCTAGAAAGATATTTACTTCAGTTTTTTAGCATGTTGAAGAAACTTCGATGATCAAGAATATTCAACGTAATCTATAAATTTCGTGATTGCGTCAAAGAAAAATGAAGAACAAATTTGCAGCATGAGATTCTGTTGCGTCAGACCAACGCTTTCTATACATAGAAGTTTGTTTTCTAGCCCTCTTCTCAATGGTAAAAATTACTACGATCACTGCAACGAGGTACCTGGTTACGACAATATATCTTATTTCAATTCTTATATTTAATTACACATGTCAAATTCAAGTTTTATAATAATAAACCAAATATATTGTGACCTTACCGTTTTCTCTAATTACGTCGCGGGGAAAAATTATTTTCCAGGCAGTAATCGTGAGGTCAGGTTCTTTCTTTTTAGGACTTTTTTGAAGGGGGACTTTGTTGTTCATATTTAGCTAAATTAGTTGATAAATAGTAAAGCAATAAACCTTTATAAGTTATATATTACAAATAAAATATCTGGATGATTAATTACAAATAAAAATTATATACAAAATGAGATGTTCAAAATAGTTATACACAAAATCATAAGTAAAGATTAGAAACAATTATTCAAACGTTCTCTAATACTCAAACAAAGTGAAGTAAACGAAATGATTGTTTAGCTGTTCTTTTGCGTCTACAACAAAAGTAATTAAATATTGAATTTTTAATTCGTAAAGCTCAAACAATGAATCTATTTAATTATTGTTGATGGCAATCGGTTTGTTTAGGCTCGTGTTAATTTTAGCAACGGACGGATGATACTAGTGAATTAGACTCAATGAAATTAATTAACTAGCACTTCTCATAAAAAGGCTTTAGACCAACGGTAATTAATTTCTACAAGCCTTAAACAAATGCTAGAATGCGTTTGGAAGTTGTCTAATAACGGATCTCGTACAAATGTTTTTTACATCGATATATAAACGATTTTAAATAATCAACCTAAAGGATTTTATGCGCCCCTTTCACATATACCTCTTGCGGTCTCCGTAATTCGCAACGCCAGCTCTTATGGCACAAGCAACGAAAGGCGGCGTTTATGAGTCCTTTATGTGGGTCTATCGGATTCCTCCACCAAGTCGTACGTTCAATTGCGGCGACAAAATTTAGATGGGCCTCGCACAATGCATGACCGTGATTTTCAGGATACTTCGGTTAACTTATCGCCCAAGCAATTGTTTAACTGAAAGATCATGACTAACCTTCGGCGACGATGCCCGTTGCCCAAGCAACAAAGCACGGTCAACGGCATCGGAAAGGTTGAACAACTTCCAAGCGAAAGCTAGGTTAGTCGGCTTGATTATATATTTTAAATCAAAGGTTAATTCATTAGGCGAGCCCCACCATAAGAGTACATCTCTATATTTACGACACCGCGGTTGGAGTCGGAGTGTGCCAGCTTAGAAATTGAAGTCTCCGGCTTCGCGGTCAGAATCGTAGTTCTCGACTTGGCGGTTGAAGTCGAAGTATATCCTAAGCGTTCTTGTGTCGCTCTTTATATACTAATTTAGGACGCGGTATCTTTATTCAACTAGCGTAACTTATTTGCTATTTCATGCTTGGGCTTTACGATAACTTCTTGTAGCATGTTGACATTTAAGCTGACAACATCTTATTTGATATATACAATTACTTAACATATTTTAACTAAATGCATTACTTGTAGTTTGTCTAATTCTAATTAGGCAAGCTACTAGATTTACAAACACTTTATATATATATATATATATATATATATGTATAATTATTTTAATTATTAAATGTTTCCCGTACTCCGCGAATTATTAAAGTCTTTTACATTGTCTTTTTAACTTAAATATTATAACATTAAAACGCGCAAAACTTTATCAGTTTTTATAATCGCGATTTTTATGTTGTATGCGGGTACTTTTATAATATGCGTTGTTTATACGTGGTGTCATATAAATTAAAACACTAATAACGATGTTACAAAAGTTTAACAGTATATAAAGTGCTTAGTAAATAACGGTTTACTTGTAGATAGATTTCAAATATTTTCAAGCAAAATAAAATAGGCAGACATCAATGATTATATTAAATGTCATGCCTAAGCTAAAACATTATATAAATTCTTAAAAATTCTCAGAAGATAACATTTACTGTAATATATAACATACACAGGTAGATGCCCATACTTACTGTTTTGAAACAAGCGTATTGAATTGTATTTTATGTTATTTATGGAATGATCTTACAGAAGAATAGTTCGATAGTCATATGAGCATTTTGATTGTTACAGGTGTACGTCATTTGGCAGCAGAAAACTACCAAGAGAAGAAATGTCATGCCTATTCACTATTTCGTGCTACCATTGCTATCAATCTATTTTAGGGCATTGATAAAATAGCTGGTATCACACAGATATCACAACCTAATTGAGAATCCAGAAGACATTATGAACCCTTGGATCTCGCAGTTACTGAACAGGTATTTCCATGCAGAGGAAGATCAAAGTTTACATAGTATATGCCAGCAAAGCTTGCCAAATATGGTATAAATATTTAATGAACTTATGAGTTCAGTTCAAACACGTTTATTGAATAAATATATACCAAAAGTTAACTGAAGGTCGGGAAAAACTCAAGTGTAACGTGAAGTTAAGGATTTATGCTATAAATATAGAAATACTGGTCTCAGTGTAGTAATGGATAATTTTTTTGCCAGTATCTCATTGGAAGAATTTGCTGTTATCATAGGGCACAGTTTGTTACACAAAAAAGAGAAACGTTTTCTTGAATTTGTTTGTTTGGGTGGCAAAATTATTATGGTGTTTGATATTACAAAACTCAAAAAAGCGGTGATCTAAGTGATCTAAAGAATACGCCAAAATAATATAATATTATAACTAAACTAGCGGTTGCACCGAAAATATGAACAAAATACTTTCTCATTATTTGACTGAACAAAAAAAACTCGTTGCTCGTCTGTTTCCATCTTTTATAACATTGTCATAGTTGGCCTGTACGCCTTTAGTTTTTATATGAAAAACAAACCCTGCACGAATGACCACCACCAAATCTAATTGCAGAATTTGGTCAAGCAATTAGTAGTACCGGCTACCTAAAGTCTCTCAAAAATCCCACAATCTGCCAAAATTTCGCTGCAAAATCTGGAATTGAGTGAATGTTCAAAAAATCCATCTTAAACGTACGCTGAAGAGGAAATACATCAGTTAAGAGATTCCGTCGGTTATATTGCAGCCACCTGTAGAGTATCAGCAAAAAGGCAGAGTAATACTAGAACATCATGCAGCATATATAAATATCCCATTTGTTATGAACGTACAGAAATAATTTCTGAATGCCCTAATTGTAATCTATAAAGTAGTGATTATTTGGCGGACCCCGTTTTGATTTAGAGAACATAATATTTTTAATTTTTCATTCTCGTATTCATAGATTTTATTCTAAAGTAATTGGCGCCATCTTTAGTGTAATTTTCTATATATACATTAATTAGATGCAAAAGGCGTAGTGGTGCCAGGTAACTCGTTGTGGATAAAAGTGTAAAAGAATTTTAACTCCTATACTTTATTTAATGTTGATATTATTACTACTTTTTCTTTATGCAGCTAACTTATTTAAACTAATTTGAAGATGTCACCGAGTTTTATTTAAAAATTACATTGAAAAGATAGAAAATTTGTTACTTGAAGTCCAAAATGATACCCGGGGAAAAACGCTAAAAGCGTCATTCCAGAGACCGCATTTGAAGTAGTGGAATATCCATTCTTCTTCTTTGTTCTAATTCGCATAGGACCGATATTTATCTCAAACGTTGAAGGAACGATATCATGCTGCGGTTTTAGAGGCAATACAAGAATTTTCAATAGCCAGAATAACCAATTTTTCCAGAAATATATTACTATGTACGAAGATAGGAGAAATAAGTATCTTCAAGTTCAGAGAAATTGTATGAAAAACAAGTGCTTGTGGTAAAAATTATTCTAAAACCTTTATAAATGGTTTTTTATGTAAAATTTTAAACATTTATATTGTTTTAATACAAAAACCGTATTTATCTGATTAATCTCATTGAATATCTTGAACGAATTTTTAATTACTCAACGAATTATTGATACAGCTCACGCGAGTGTCAAGCTTTTGTAAAGTGCAATTACAAGTCGTGATTAATTCAATTTGAAACGTTATATACAAATTTTATGAATACAAGATGGTAGCTAACCACTAAAAATACTCTGGTATTTACACAACAATAATTCTAAAAAATAAAATAAAATTAAGCAAACAACGCTAAATTTAATATTCGACATTAGATATGTATTTACTTTAGCTTCGCATTTAGAATAATTTAGTCCCAAAAATTAATGTGGAAGGATTTAATGTAGTCAATTGTAGTCGTTAAATATTTTAACTATATTTCGTTTTTAGAAAGCTACGCCACTGAAAATACTTCTCAAAAGTGTTTCTTATTATTATGCAAACAATACATATAAAAATAATTCTTCATATTGTAACAAAAATTTGAAACAGTAAATGAAGAATTCTAGAATCATCTGGAATGTTTTCTTTACAATAAAACAGGTAATATAAGATGTCAAACCAAACATTGTTGGGAATGGAACATTACTGCCTTCACCACTGCGATTACGTCCAGCTACTGGAAAGCACGCAGCCGTTCATGATGAAATAATTACAGACATTGAGATCGGTTGTAGGAAAGTAACGCATCGCGTGCTAGCAGCTGATATTGAGGAACATGTTATATTGGGTATGGATGTAATGTCTGAGCTTGGCTTCGCCTTAGACTTGAAAAACCACATCATACGGGTTAATAATGAAGAGATACCCATGAATCAACGGGATGACCATGTAATAAATATAATCCTAGCCGAATAAATGGCATTACCGACAAGCAGTGAAGCAATAGTTATGGGCCAACCGGATGGAGACTTCCGGGTAGGAGGTATAGAAATCTTAGAAACAAGAAACATAAGTATTGGTAGTATAATTTTAACTGGAAGAGCGTTGACCGAGCCCAAGGATATAACGCCTGTTCGCTTAATTAATGTCAATACCTTCCAAATAACTCTAAAGAAGGGCACTGAATTAGGATCATGCACACCTATCGCATCTGTGGTACGTTGCACAAAAGCCAGTAAGAAGGTTTTGCCTGTAAGGAATTTATCTAAACTGCATGCCACACTTTAATCCTTGGATAACGGGTTTTCGCCTGAGCAAAAGCCCAAAGCAAGTCAGTTTATCCAACTGTATGCCGATATATTTGCCACAGACGACTGTTTTAAAGGAAGAACAAATGTTGTGACACACAAAATAAATACCGGTGATTCCCAACCAATACGTCAACGACCAAGGATGTTGCCTTTATCTAAACGAGGTGAAACTGAACAAATAATTAAAGATATGGTCCGAGAAGGGATAACAGAGCCATCCAGCAGTCCTTGGGCATCGCCAGTTGTACTGGTTAAAAAGAAAGATGGTAGCAGCAGCTTCTGTGTGGGTTACCGTCGTTTAAACAGTGTGACCAAAAAGGGCAGCTATACTGTACGCAGAATTGACGATACTTTAGACACGCTTTTCGATTCCAAATTGCTTTCGACTCTAGGTATGAAAAGTCGTTATTGGCAAGTCGGATTAGAAGCTGAACTCTGTCAGTTTACTGTGATACCTTTTGGCTAGTGCAATGCATCAGCGACATTTGGAAAGGCCTTCGACGAACACCTGAAAAATCTTGAAGAGGTGTTTCAAAGACTACGCAGTGCACATCTGCAACTTAGCCCGAATAAGTTTAACTTGTTTCAAAACAAAGTGAAATACTTAGGTCATGTAGTCTCGGAAAAGGGCGTGACAGCAGATCCAGAGAAAATTAAATCCATGCGGGAGTGACCGTAACCGAAAGAAAACAATGAATTGAGAAGCTTCCTAGGATTATACACTTACTATCGGCGATTTGTACGTGGATTTGAAGACATCGCAAAATCACTTACAAAATTTACTGAAGAAGACCACCCGTATTTATGGAGCAATAGCTGCCAGGAGTCATTTGAACACCTAAACAAACATTGATAACAGCACCTATACGTAGTTACCCTAGAATAGAGGGAAAATTTGTCCTAGATAGCGACGCTAGTCACGTCGGCATTGGTGCAGTGCTATCGCAAATTTAAGACGGAGCAGAAGGAGTAATTGGGTATTTTAGCAAAGTGTTGTCCAAACATGAGAGGAACTACTGTGTTACGCGCAAAGAATTGCTAGCGATGATAAAGGCCGTTGAACACCTTTACAAATATCTTTATGGACGAAACTTCTTACTGAGAACTGATCACGCAGCATTGAAATGGCTCCTGCAGTTTAAGAATTCCGAAGGCCAAATAGCAAGGTGGATTGAACGGCTACAAGAGTATGATTTTGAAGTTGAACATCGTGCCGGAAAGATTCATAAAAATGCTGACGCTTTATCAAGACAGCCTTGCACAGATGATAGCAAGCATTGTACTCGGCAGGAATGAAAAGCTGAAGATCCTCTTGTCAACCGTACTACTGTAAATAACGATGATTGGAACGCAGATAGTGTCAACCAAGATCAGAAAAATGATGCAGATCTGAGGGTGCTATTAAAATGGAAGAGTGAAGGTCGAAGACCAGGTTGGGAGGAAGTGGCCTCATTTAATCCCATTGTTAAAGCATAAGTTTAGGATAGCCTTTTGAAAAGAGCCCTGGAAGGTGTTACATAAAATCATATTTAAAGATGTATTTATGTTGGGTTTGGATTCTGGTGGGAAATTACTAAGGCAGGGGTAACAGGGGTGCCTTGCTAGCAAGCATTAAGAATAGCAGGTAGTATGTAAGTAGCTTCCATGGGAAGCAGATGTACTCAAAGTAAAATAAATGAGTAAGAAAACAAATTGTTCTTATTAGTTAATCACGA
>JAHWXV010685117.1:0-15998 GCA_024586415.1 Phrixothrix hirtus | reverse complement strand
CTTATAGTTTTGGCGATATTAAAGCAAATAGCGAAAGGTAGGGTTGGCTTTAAGCCGCCCCATCCCCTTCAAACGGGCGATTTAGCATCTATGACAGCTATCGTTGTTCTTACACTGAATCAGTCTACAAACCCACCAAGTTTCATTTAAATCGGCGTGGGACATTTCTCTGTGTTCCCTTGTTAGTCTCATTCACTAGTTCCCGGCACGGCGCATGGGAGAGGGGGGGCGTAATAATTGGGTTTAATTGCAAGGTATGATCCTGTAGTCATAGTTATTGGTTTTTGTGTAATAATGTAAAAAGGTTAATATCTATTGGAGTTAAATAGATTGAGTTAAGTAAGTGTGAATGGATATGTTAATTAGTATGAAAATCATACGTAAATTGTCTGGCATGCCTTATTAAACAAAAAAAGGTTGTTAGCCTGTTGGAGATTGCGATTTTGCATCTTTTGGTATCAAGTTCGCATTAACCTAGATTTTTATTCCAGGACTATACTGCTCGACGGAGGAATATCTTCACCCAAAAACATTAGCGTCATGTTCAAATAACTCTTTGGCTTTATTAAAATTGGGTTGGTTTCAAAAACATTCATTGAGGTTTATTCGATTCTTTAATTTCTTTCGGCTCAAAATCTCAATTATCTAAATTATAATATATTAATTAATTAATTAATATATTAATTGGGATGTTTGTTCTTTTTTGTTTTTTAATTGTTAAGTTTCTTAACTGTTCAGCTAAAAATTGATTCATTGTTAAATTTTTTTAATTATTAACTTTCGTATATTTTGCAATTTATAATTGCTTTATTTCAGATTTTCAGATTATTCCCGCTTTAAATTAGTATTTCCTTCAGAAATATAATTTAAAGCCCAAACCTAATATATTTACATTTTTATTAGATCCTTCGATAATTCTCAGGACTGGTTTTCAAGCTCATTAGTGGATCCAAAAAATACGTTTAGATAACGAGCAACTATTGGGGTACCCTCATAGAAGCTGCAAGACATCCTACTTTAATTACCTCGGTCCACAGAATTTATTAACTACTTTTAACAATATTACAGTTTGTTTATAACATAACTTACCAGTGCGTTGTTGAAATTTTATATTTTTTTATTTATTCCAAATTATACGATTTATGTATCTTAGAAAAGTGCTTCCGTTCGAAATAATAGCGACAATTTGGGTTCAACAAATTTTCATCTTAAATTATTTAACATCTGTCTTATTTTGAATAAGGTTGGCGTTCAAAAAGGAACACAATTTGTCGTCATTATAATTCTATTCCCGCTCTCAGAGATCTTTCTCAGAGTTAGCCGCAAGCAGTACTCTAAAAACAACAACAATGACTTCTGTTATTAATACACCTTTAATACATCCACAATATGTTATAGATATTACGCATTCAATTTTTTTACTTTTTTGAAGAACGTTACAGGCAGGAGATTTTGTTCTCCTTGAAATACTTTCGATGCTGATTGCAGCTTGTTGCCGTGCCGATGTTATTGTTATTGGTGACTATTATAACATTTTTGTGAACGGTAGCTGCGACCTCAGGCCATCTGTCCTTAACCCTGAAGGTTAATAGTAGTTTTTCGCCACGCGCTCTTTCTGCTGAGCTCCGCGTGACTGTTCCATAACCTACTGGTGCCTCAAATATATTGGCTGTTTTAATTTTGGGAGCAAAACTTTCTGCTTCTTCGTCCCCTGTTTTCTCATCTTCGTTAACAGGAAACCATCGAAATCCACAATCTTCTTCGCCTTTTTGCGGCGCCTGGTTCTTCATATTCAGAAGGAGGGGAGTATTTCATTTCAAAGTCTGTTAATCTTTAGTCGTTGCGCAATGCCTTTGAAGACATGACTTCGTGGCACAAAAAGTCACCGCCTAACTTTCGCACCTAATTCTGGTCAACCCAGGTTTGCGTCATACTTTTCTTTGATTTAAAACTGAGACATATTCAAGCACAAACATCTTTTATGCACTCGACTAGCGCTGTAAACAGAAAGCCCTAAATTACAGTATCTAAGAGTGCTAAGCAAATAAAACATAGCCCACCGCAATGAATGCTTGCTTCAAGCTTTTCTCTAGTTAGGACCAAAATTCAGACGTATGACTCTAGTTCGGCTACTGGGAAACAAGGCAGCTGTGAGATTGGCAAGCTAACATATCCCGGCGAAACCTACAAGACGGATTGCATCAAATATAGAGCATTTTGTCACTTTATTCAGTGATTTCTCATTTCGAATCTTAATTTGTTGCCATATAAAACGACAGTGCCATATTCTTTAACGAAACAGGACAATAACAAAGGTTACATTTTGAGACTTAGAAATGCAGACTACAAGCATCCTACACAACGCTTTGTTTTCAGACAAGACTTATTTTCACGTGAATGTCAAGTTTTGAGCTGAGAAACGGCCGCGCACTTTTATAAAAAAGGACAACTGCGATAAAGACGTGAATGTTCGGGTGGTCCTGCCAAGTTAGAGAGTCATTGTACTTTACCTTTTCTTCCAATTTTGTGTGGCTGGATTTCTAAAGCACGTAATGGTTAATGCAGGAAGGAGCCAAGCTATACAGACTAATGATCTCCGATTCCTGCATGGAATGTATGATGCGGCGGTATTTGGTCATGTCCGCTATTGGCATAATGACATATCCAACCCTTTTATTACAAACAACTACATACATCAAATGTACAAAAGCAACTAAATAAATAAATACATGCATCGAATCATTGTCTCTAGTAATTACAACATATACAATAATAGATAAATAAATAAATACATGCATCGAATCTTGTCACAATTAATTTGTCAAATACGCTATCTTGCAACTCTACAATTGAATAATATAAAGCATCGGCTGTCTCAAACACAAAGTTCAAGTTAATGTCTATGACAGTCAGAAAGCCGTGTAAACTAACACAAATTCTAACCTAACGCAACTACCTAGCAATTATCATGCAAATCGTGCTAATCTGATATAAGCAAAATATCTTAATGCAAAGCTTACTTGCAAATAATGTAAAGCAACAATAAATACACCCTGTACATAACATTACAAGCAAAATATCTGAGATTAAATCAGACACGAAACATAAAATTTATTAAGTTCAATTATTTATTTAGCTCCGTGACCAGCGCGAAGATTCGCCCTAATTGTACGGCTGATACACTTACCGAGGACAAAAGAGGGACTATAAAACAAAGATGATATTCTCGTCACGTCACGCTACAAGTGTGAGCCGCACTTCACTCGCGTCAAAGCTAATGAATGAACACAACAGCATGACCGCGGTTGTAACTTAAGCTACACTATAATTGGTCTTGTAAATTACCTCCCTGGCTCTCCTGATGTTAAAGGGGCAGTTGGGATCCGTAGTAGTGTGATCGAGGTGTGGTAAATTGGCGCGCGTGCAGTTAATACAGTTATGTAGGCTGTTGGTGAACTCTCTTACGCTATTCCCCTCTCCGCAGCGCCCACAAGCAGTTGCAAACGTACACTATGCGGCGATGTGTCCGAAGGAATTGTATTTGAAGCATTTACCTACGTTGATGTGCTCCTCCACCCGAATGCTAACATAATCAATTATAACGCTGCCTTTTTCCAGCAGAGTTTTAAATATCTTAGGGTCAACTTTGAATATGAAATGCGACCTGAGGGAGTCTTTATACGTTATAGTGCGGAAAAGCCTGCATTTGCCAATAAATGTTTCTTTAGAAAATCTAGATTTGTTGACCACGTGTTCGTTTTGCTGTATGAGCAGGTTCAATAACAAGCCTGAGTTGTCTATTCTCCTTATACTAAGAAAGACTACTTTGGGGTTTATCATTTGAGCTGGTCTAGCATTGAAAGCCTCGATGTTGGCGAGGGTGTCGCTAAGAAGCTTCTACTGATTAATGTCATGGCAGTGAACCCTAATATCGCAGGCTCTGTTATAAGACAAATTTTTGAATCCCGTGTTGAGATTCGCAGCAGCCAAAGTTTTTTAAAATCATTCATAGATTTGCCTTGTAGCGAAACATCCCCTGCCTTTACTGTTATAACCATGCTAGGATTTGCTCTGCGTTCAGTTACCGAGAATTCTAATTCAACTAGTAGCCGCTGCTTACGCGTAGCTCGTCGGCTTTGTAGGAGTAGATGTCTTGTGACTCCTGTTGGGTATGTTGGAGGGTGTTCTTAAAAGGGTGGTGATGGCAGTGGCTAAATGTTTACTAAGAGTCCGTAAAATCGCAGCGCTGTCGTCAGAGATGTCTGTTAGAACGTTGATGTCGGTGTCTGAGGTGGCGCTTGCTCATTGTGCTTTACGTCGTCTAGGGGGCGTTGAAATAGGTTTTTTAGTAATGATGCCTTTGAGTTCGATGACATCGCGTTTAAGATCCTGAACCTCGGTTAATATCTGATGAGTGAGAAGACGTCGCTTTTCATAACGTACAAGTAGGTGCTGATTAGCTTGATGGATTTAGCTACCCTAATCCGATTCTTATCAGTCCATGTTTCTTTTGTTTAGCGCTGTATTGCGTAGTATTGTGGTCAATGATGTTTACAGACTCAGCGATTTTATTAATCAGATAGAAGATGCTCTCGTCGTTGTCTGCGAGGGAGGCGATAGCTTCGCTATCGTCGCTGGTTTCCTTAGCACTGTCTCTTACTTCCTTTGCGCTTTCTATATCAGAGCAAGGAATTAAGCATACAATATCAGGGTTATCTGTAGGCAGGACACGTTTTTTAACGTTTTTGGTTTATTGCCGATTACATCGGTCGGAGACCTAACGGTTTTCGTGCTACGCTTTGCTACGTCGGCTTCTGAGATGGAGTCCATACCGTTTTCGCTTTTGCGACGCATGTTAAATACGGGGCGGAGCTTGAAAACGTCGAGGACCGAGAATGGGATTGGTCAACGATCAAAACACGTGATCGGTATTAGAGGGGCTCACCAAGGATCAATTCTTGACGGCACGTGGTAAGGTCACAGACAAATAAACGGCTTTTAACCCACATCTAAATAGAGTTCGTAAAAGGAATACAACACGAAAACTTACTGTGGCAAGACGATTATAAACACGAAGCACACTAACGGTTAAAACACTATGAATATCTACAGTAGACAATCACACTGAGATTATACCCAAGATTACACACTAGATTACTATAACGCAAAAGGAGCTATCAAAACCGAAACCGACGAACCTCTGCAAGCAAAAGAGGCCTAAGTTCTGGTAAAAACAAAGCTAACCAAGAGCACAGAAAAGTACGTCCGAACCCGGTGACAGCTTGGTTTGATGGTGGGCTTCCCAAGCGTAATCGTTTTCCTTAGCGTTATAATTGTTGCTAAAATTGTTTACTTTACAACTAGTCGTTGTGGTTATTTCTTTTTGAGATTCTTAAAGGATAAACATAGTTCTCAAACCGTCATGGAACTAAAATACCGCATCGTGCAAATCTGCAGTACGATTAATGAAAATTTGCGTCACTGAGCAGTGCATAATACGAACTTCAACCTCGAGAAGTATTGCAATAAAACGGTGGCCACATTGAACACTTCTTCGTTAATAACATGTTTTCGTGTACGTTTAGTGTTAAATTATATCTAAATAAAATGCGCCGCCAGTTTTATGTTGCACTGATCAAAACAGTTACGGGATTTAAGATGAGTTGGGTTTATTAGGACCGTAACAAAAACAATAATAATAATAATAATATCTATAATTAGACTAACGTTTTAGTTTTATTTTAACTTTTGCCAAGGCTAAATTACATTACGGGTTTAAATAAAAGTGAAACATTAGTCTAAATACCATAGTTATTTTGTCACTTTCCTAACGACCACCACTTATCCTAAACTAGAACATTTAAGGGAGGTATCTTTATCCACAATTGATGTTTTTATAGTCTATAAAATGTGGAAGTAATGCACTTATTTAAAAACATTTTTAATGCACAACAGTGCAGTATATATAACTACGTACATAATCGTGTTGGATTTGCTGAAATTTATCTCAGGGTTATCGACATAGCAGGGTAGCAAAGCTTAACTAACTTCTAGAACCAACCTAGCGTAGTGTAGTGGTTATACTACAATTGGGGAAGCCTGCTTCCAATCTGGAAAGTTTAAAAACGGAGACATTACAATTGAACAAATGAGAATAGGGCTCATGTTTGTCATGAGGTGAAACTTTCATTATATAGACTGAAATAAGTGTAGATAACATATTCTACTCTGATCTATCATTCTCAGAATCGATTCCTTAGAAGCACAATGCTATGGTAAGAGTATTGAATCTATCGATCGTCTACCTAGAGCTGCAGCTGAACAAAAATGAATTTTCATGAAGGTCCATTCTCGTCCATTATAATGGGACAAAATGTACGTACCATATCTACTTATGATACTTACTACAAGAATACGGACCCAAAATGGTTGCACCACTAGCTTAGGAGATTGGGTTGGTTCATTTTCTATGAAAAACTAACCTTTAGTTGGGCTGTATACGCCAGGCGACAGTAAATAAGCAAACATTCAGGAAAGCGTCTCTATTGCTTGAAACATTCACTTCGAAACTAGAAGACATATTACCCAATTTAATAATCCCATACTTATATTTTTATTCAACTAGATCACTTAATTGGCTAGTAGACCAACAATTTTTATATCACATCATTTATTACCTGTATTACTTAGAAATTATATTTTAAGGTATATTTATAAGGTATATTAGGTATATTTACTAAGTAATTATATAAACAATTGTAGCAAACATTGGGAAATACATCACTGTTTACAGTGAACATAGTCCTTCTTGCATTTAAATGCCCGAACTTCAATAATGCCGCTGCCAAAAACGAAATATATATTTAGGCAAAAATGTCCATTCTGTAAACATAATCACAAACTGATTTTTATGATGATCTCGGAAGAACATGCATTGTATTCCGAAATACTAATATTTTATCAAGTAACAGTAAAAAATAACCATCAGTAACGATATTTGAAAATAAAGGATATCCCTTCAGGAAAGAATGTAATGTGAGGAAGGGATAATAAATTCCTATTAATGTCAAATTGTTGGAAAGACAAGTTATAACTGCTTTAAATGGATCGGATAGGTTAAAACACTCTGCTTTCCTTAAATAAATGAAGCATATAGATTATTTCAGCAGTTTAAGTGAAGCCTAAGCAAGGTGCAAAGGATGTTTTTTATAGAAACATATAACTTTAAATTGAAATAAAATACAGATAAATTGCCATGAATTTGGCTTTATTAGAAAGATAATTCTTTTTCATTTTTATTTGAATATGATTTCCGGCATATGGCTACCTCTGCTGGCTTGGAGGAAGTCCAATCGGGAAGTCCAATTCTCGATCACTTTTTGTAGCAATGGAGGACGTATATCAGTGATAACGTGGCGAATGTTGTCTTCTAAGGTGTCAATCGTCTGCCGATTATCGGCGTAGACCAGAGGCTTCAAATAGCCCCACAAAAAATAGTCTAACGGTGTTAAATCGCAGGATCTTGGAGGCCAATTCAGGGTCCATTACACGAAATTATTCATTCGCCGAACGTTTCTTTCAGTAAATCAATTGTGGCACGCGCGGTGTGGCATGTTGCACCGTATTGTTGAAACCACAGCTCCTCTACACTAAGGGCACTCAATTATAGTACAAAAAAGTCGGTGATCATGGCCCTGTAGCGGTCACCATTAACTCTTACGTTCTGGCCGGCATCATTTTTGAAGAAAAATGTACCAATGATTCCACTGGCCCATAAAGCACACCAAACGGTGGCTTTTTCAGGATGGATCGATGTTTTTATAATGGCACGAGGATTCTTATCACGCCAAATGTGGCAATTTTGCTGATTGACGTACCCAGTTAACCAAAAATGAGCTTCATCGCTGAACAAAATTTTCTTGTTAAATTTGGAATCAACAGCTACTTCGTTTTGAGCCCATTCACCAAATCTACGGTGTGCCCGGTGGTCGTGCGGCTTCGATGCTTACACGAGTTGAATTTTGTAAGCCTGCAAACTCAGATGTTTCCACAAAATCTTCCATAAAGTGGATGGACACAGCTCCAATTGTTGAGCACGGTGCCGAATCGACTCATTTTGGTCTTCCTCGACACTACGCTCTACAGCAGCAATAGCTTCTTCGGTACGTACTGTGCGACACCTATAACAATTCGTGTTATCCTGTAGAGCAAAAGTAATGCGCAAAATATCCATCGTTGCTCGAATTAATTGCTCTAATGGACGATTATGTCGACCGTAAGATGGACGAAGAGCGCGATGAGTTTCTCGAACTGAACCATGGTTTTCGTAAAAAATGTGCACAATTTGCAGGCGTTGTTCAGGTGTCAGTTTATTAATGATGAAATGCCAAATCAAACTAAACACAAAACAAGTGACAGCTGTAAAAATGGCGCACATATAAAAAAGTGTTGCCAACTTAAAGTTCTATATACCTCTATAAAAAACACCCTTTATAAGGGTCGTCATATCTTTCTGTTCTCGTTCGTATAGCATGACAAGTTATTATAAACATATAAAAGTTGTCATAGTTTACCTTATGACAAGTTACCAAAACGTCATCATCAAAAAGCGTTATCTAAGGAGTCTTATGCAAATCATTGCACCTAATTAAATCTCAACGTTGACCTATTTGCGCACGTCACGAATTTTTTCCGGAATAGCGAGATTATATAAATCTAGAAAAGTTTATGAAAAATAGATGGAAGGTTGACCTAAAGGAAATTTACAGCAAAGAAAATTTATCTAAATAATAATTTACCGAATCACAATATCAACAGGATAAATTAGCGAAATTAACGTACAATCAGTGTAATCACAAGACACCAATCTTCAGCGAAGTAAATATATCTGGAAAGATCAAAATGAGAATATTTGAGTGGGATATAATAGATTTGGAAGAGGCTTGCTTAAAAACTATTCACATAATTATATTCTTAGTGAAAAATCATTTGTATCGTACTTAAATCTGTACTTTCTCAAGATTGTAGGCTTAGAATAAGAATTGTCTTATTGCTCTCCACACAGTTCAATAACTGGCATCTACCACGTGTAAAACTCTTTGGTATTAACTAATGGATATTTGTGGACATAAGTAATTCTTGCTTCTTTTATTTCTCTTAATCTCTAATTTCTATTCTGTTTCATGAAAGTTTTGGTGAATAGCAATATATATTTGATATCTGAACATAGTCGACTAAGAAAACGTTTAATGTATTCTTTAGCCACCTAAACTGCAATACCGCTGCATTCTCAGGATATAGAATCTATAACTACATATTCGTTACATAGTCATGTAATCTAAAATGCTAACATGAAATAGTCATTGCTGTTCTTCTTGCAAAATACTTATACGTATACGATTATTCTCGAAACAAATATTATTTTAAAAAAATTTTAATTAAAATTTCTACTAGTTTTAAGATTGTGTATCTTGTATTTTGTATTTTTCTGTTCGTGATAAAAATGAAACTATGGATTTTAATTTCTTTTTTTATCATGAAGCAGTTCTGCGGTTTACGTTGGATCATTCTTTACTACCCGGTATACTCGTACAAGATATATTATAATTTCAATACATTATTCATTTACCATTGCTCTGGATAAATGCTACTCGTTCCAATAAATATCGCTATCAACGAATGCTAAATCATTATATGTTTTAATTAGTTTTTATTTATTTGGAGTTGTAATATACTGACTATCCAATAATGTTATATTTGGTATTGAATAACAACGTTTTCTTCAATTTTAATTATTTATTGTACATATTTCGTAAATTGCTGTAATACAGAGCTTCTGTCTGCTCGAGTAAGTCAGCCATACTCATGATTACCGCGAGTATACATCCAGATCCAACTTAAATCGCAAGCAAGGGCCCATTCAAACCTACCATTTGACATAATTACTATACTCAACCTTTTCCTTCGACTGATATACGGCTCAACATAAAACAGCATTATCAGAAAATGTATTAATTACAGAACGCTGGGACACTCCTATCTCGATTTGCTTTAGCACTAAACAATAGGTCATTTTTAAAGAATTTAATAGTTGTGCATGCTTCTTTAGCAGAATTTGCTTTGTCTGCTTATAAGTCCTTGGTGTCACCCCGTTAACTCGATGTTTTGGTATAGGGCCGAGCAAACTTCTTCCCGTTCATCATTTAGCTTTAGATGGAGGCCCATTCGATGAACGTTTAGGCTAATACATTGTATTTGAGATGAAACACCGAGATGAACTTGATAAAGCCACGGATAATAATTTCCAACATGCGCTTTTAAGGATATTTAGAAACATGGAAAAGAACATGGGCGTTTTGTGTAGGTAGATGATTAAATTCAGTTTTTACAAGTGCTTTGCAAGTGGCTGTCATCAAATGAGTTTGAATGGAAAAAAGTTTAGAAGATTATACCCACTTTTTGTTTCTGAAGATGGAGACTTTGATGCGACCCTTCCTTTTTTGGTGATTGCAATTTCTTAAAATCTTAGACAAGAGAGATTAATGCACCTACGCGGTCTTTCCCGTATAAACTCGACTATCTATCTTTTTCGAAATTTGGTAGTGAAATTCTACAATTTCTTTATCCGCCTCATCCACTGACATCCGTAGGTTTATCACCACTGCCTTTCCATTATCCCTCCTTCCTTACTTCCGAGTGTATATTATTGCAACCGATTTTATGGAATATATGCCAGGCTGTTGCTGTATGGTACTGGTAGCACCTGCTATCATATTTTTGCCAATTTTCAAACATGTTCGCCTGGTCATGATACCTTTATGAGGTAACGTGATTTTACAGTATGGTGCTAATTAATATAATAGCTTGATCTTTACTAAGTCTAGGTGTACCGTAAATAAAGTGCTAGACGGTATTTATTTACATCCCTACAAAATTAGCTACTGTTGACAAACCCAAAATAATTTTTACAATGTTCTCTAAAAGTCCAATGCTATTTTAAAGTAATTAGTGTAACTTACTTTATTTTTGAAAGTGATTTAATCTTTTAGATGAAAACCTGTTGTCAGGGAAGGTTTATAAGAATTCATAATAAATATTTTGTAATTCACGGAAAATGAATTTTATTATCAATAGAAAGACATTTTGCAAATTATTAATCAACATGATAATTAAGAACTAAACTTTATATTCCAAGCCCTAAGAGATAATTAAATAATTAGGTTTATTTCAAGTTATACAAATATAATATTTTTGAAAAGAAACTGCTTTCTCAGATAGATGAACGTTAGTCTAACTTATGGCAGTTCTTAACCCTAATAAAAGAATATTCAATCCAGTTTGGGATATCGTTCATAACCTTTGGTAAATAAACTTCTTGTTTACAAATACATTAGCTAACCCAGTGAACGCTTTTATTTAAATTGTTTATCAATTTCAATAGAGCATAATTTAGTTCACTGTGTTAATGTATTTCTAGAACACCAAATAGAAGCTAACCTGGTTTAGAGTTTCTTCTGTGTTGTTACCATTGCTTGGAGATAACATTGAAACCTTGACTTTGAAGTCGCTTCCTTCGTATATCATTTGATGTTTGAATTGTATCTAGACTAGTTACAACCCAAATGCAGGCTCAAATTTTAATTAGATCTTCGGTGGGATAGTTATCTTCGAAAGGGAATCTAATAATTCGTCCTTAGACGGTTCGTGCTTAATTTGTAACTGGCCATTTAATAACAGTGAATGTTTCTTAACATATGCTGGCTTAGAGATAAGCTGCACATGCACTTAAGCGACTCTTGGCACAAAACAAGCGAAAACTGCTCTATATCGGGCTTATATCGACGTTGACGTTTCCCGGAATTTTCCTGTATGCCATTTTTAATTATGAACCAATCGAATTTTGCCTACGTCCGTTTAGTTAACTTTCTCGTAGTGGGAGTACTTGACACTTTCCTTGCGGTTAATTGCAGTTTTTTCGAAATCTGCCCTCATAAACCGTTTAAACGGTTATGGCTCTCATTTAATGTGTTTATTAGGTAGCTATACTCTGATTTACAAGAGGTTTACTCTTAACTTTCAAGGTGCTTGTTTATAGCAGTTTGTAAAGGTTCTTACAGTAAATTTTTATATTACGTGAACCCTTCCGTATATATAAAATTATTTATTTAAAATTAAATTATAATTTTGAAACTATTTAATTATTTTGGAAAGGTTTTTGCAATTATTTTAAATTACAAAAGCCTTTCCATGTTCATAAAATTAATTGCTTATAATTATAGTATGATTTTGCGAACAACGACTCCATAATAAAATTTTTAATATTGTTCAGTAACGACATGTACATATTGGGAGGTTTAATTCAGAAATCATAAATGAAATTAGATTTCAATAGTCATGCGAGTCGAAAACATGTTTTATTTTATAATCCTTAAAAAAACTAAACAACTGTCATTTTGATTTCATTGACTGTTCAAGTTGAATACAAGTTGTTGTAGGATAGTAAAAGGTTTTATTAAATCATCACATTTGTACGGTAATTCTCAAATAAATCTTCGATCATGGTAGACCAGTTTTTAATTGTTACTGTAAAAAGGCGGCGTGTATCGCAACATACTCAATTATTGATACAAAATATTAGGTTAAAGCTAACGACGATAGTTTCGGACAGCCTGTAAATGTCACTTTAGGATAAATTACCCGTGAACTTTAATTGCTTTGCCTTTATGGTTACAATTGCTGCGGCTATTTCGTCATGTTGGCCACAATGAGATTATCCAGACATGTTCTCTATTTCATATTTGGAAATATTGCATTTTACTTAGTATACATGCAAAACGGTTAAAATAAAAAATTGTTTTGAAATAATTGTAGAAATTATTAAATAAGATTAAAGTTCTCTTTTGAAAATTTTATGAAGGATGTCCTAAAAATAAGTAACATCCCGCAAACTGTGGATACCTTACGACATATAGAACAAAATTTGCTTATGAAATTTTTTACAAAAACGTATAATTTTCGTCTAACTCTGGGGTGTACGCCGTGCCGGATAGTAATATCGTCGCCCTTGATGTCTATTACTCCTCGGTATATCTTGAAATAGGAACATATGTGTGCTTCTAAAAATATTTTTTTCAGAATATAACGATAAAATAATTATGTTTCTTTACCTGACATATTCTAGAACAGTATTTCTCAATCTGAGTTATATGAATCCAATAGGTAAGCAAAAAAGTTAAAAATCATTCATGTAAAGCAAAATATATAAATAAGGAACGTATTCTCCAGTTATTATTTCCGTTTAAAATAGTAATTTTTAGGAAATAATATTGTTACTGGCCGCCGTAGAAAGAATCAGTTATTTTGTAGTAGAATATCTCAATTGAACACATTACAAATTTTAAAACAAAATTCATTGAAGCAATGCTATGCCTGATACGAAATGTAAACCATTGCAATTGTTTATAAAGTAAAAAGCCAATGAAGTTAGATTTATATATCGATAAAAATTATTCTATCATTTTTATTTGATTTAGGATAAGTTAGGCGAAGCAAATAGCACCAAGGCAGTAAATCGGATTCACAGTCCTGCAATCACGGATTCAATAACCAGCCAAGGACATTTCATAGTAAACATGTTTCGATAGCTTTAAAGTCACCTATAACTATCGGAATCCCTAGTTTGGCATTTTTTATATATGTATTATAGATATGAAAGTGTTAAGGAAGCATTCCTTTTAATGTGTCAGAAAAGCAACTTATATTCATCTGCTTACAGTTGCGAAATTACACATAATTGGCAATTATACCAAATCAATAATACAGTTATATTGAACACATATTATGACTTCAGGTGTGAATTTGTCGAATTGACAACTCTCCTAATGCCCCTCTAAGGTTGTCAAAACTTAAAATCTGTCATTAATACTATTCTCAACGAAACAATTGGCGATACATTTTCGTAGCGACTGCTTGTGATGTATTGATAGACACGCCGGAGTAGCAATCTGAAAATCCGAGTTTGACCCTCTGCTTCCTGAATTTTTTTCTAAAATTATGTCTTTCACTTTCAAGAATAACTTGATTTCAATTAATAACAGCAACTACAATGGTGGTAAAAAGTCTCGCATCACAGTGTTGAATCGGATAAACTTTGAATAAAACACAGTTTCTGTCTATAAACTAAATTTATTTAAAACCAAAAAATTATTTTATACGTGCAACATGGATTTAGGATGAGAAATACAACAACCTATCAAAAGAAAATCATAAAATAAAATAATAAAACAAAAATTGATATAGTCGATAATTTACCACAATGAAATTGAAAAAAATACAAATTAAAGAATTTATCACTCGCGTCAATATTTAATTGGCCACGCTTTATTTTTAATCACCAAGGGACATCTTTTCGGCATGGAATTTTCCAATCTTTCCAATTCTTTCACAGAAACGCAGCGATACTAGGCAGGAATCAAGGCTTCGATCAATTCTCCTTTTTTTGTAGGTTTGCGTTTGGAAATAATGTTTGATATCCTCTGCCATAGATTCTCGATTAGATTTAGATCGGGAGATTGCGGGGGCCAATCGAACCTTTTCACTGTATTAGCAGCGAGGCACGCCTGTACACTTTTAGCTTTATGGCATGGAGCATTATCGTCTTGGAATATGAATTCCTCTTCATCAAACAAATCTTTTCCACTTCTTAACATTTTTATTTCCAATACCTCAATGTATTTGGTTTCATTTATCATACCAGACAGAACATGTAAACGGCCAACACCAGTAGCAGACATGCATCCCTATATCATGTTGGAAGTGGGATGTTTTATTGTTGCGAAAATGCAATTTGGTGTAACCTCTTGTGATGAAAATCGCCTGACGTACGAATTTCCTGAATTACTGTTTATATCGAAGGCGGATTCGTCACTAAACCGTGCAATTTTCCAACCTTTTGGGGTCCAATTACGATGATTTTTCGCCCAACGCAAGCGAAGCAGTCGTTGACTTCTGATAACAGTGACTTCTTCCGTGCTCGACAGCCTCTGAGTCCAAAACTTTAAAGCCTCTTTCTCACTGTACCTGCAATTTATAAGCTTACTTCGGTGGCCTGGGACCACAAGTTGGTTAAATCGGTTGAACCAAGGATCAGATAAGCCAAACTTGTCCTTCGCAGTATGTTGCCATCTCTGATAGAAGTTTTCCTTGGACGTCCAGTGCCAGGCCTTCCTTCTATGTTCCCCGTTTCCTTGTGTTTTTAAAACACCCTTATCACTGAAGATTGATTACTTTTCACTATGGCAGCGATTTCACTCTTTGTGGTTTATTATGACGCGTTTTCGATGGCATTTAGCAACAGAAATCACTCAAATGCTCTATTTAGGGTTGTGACTTATTTATATACTTGAGAAAAGGTAGAAATCTGCCATAATATTCCCATAAATGGTTTTTAATAGGGTACATTATTTCTTAATTTTAAGCTTATTATTAAGAGAAATGCATAATTAGTTCTATTACAAAAACTAATCAAGAAAATGATGTCTAAACTTCCCAATTAGGTAAGTATATATGTAACTATTAATCTAATAACACAATTATGGATTAATTTGAATCAATTTGGTACATTTTGATTGAAAATCATAAAAATCATGGGTGATGCAAGACTTTCTACCACCATTGTAGAACGAATAAAAAGAAAATAAGTAGATAAATTAATCAAAAATATCCAATAAAAGGTTAAAATTGCGTAAAAACGGCATGGAATTTTAAGGATTTGGGTATTATGAAAACGATTAAAATCAATTTCGAGAGTAAAAACATTTTTGAAAAATATTGTGACGTTTCAGTTCTCGCTGAACGGCACAGAGAGAATTTAAGAACTTGCGTTCTACCCGGCGGTAGTTCTTAGTCGTGAGGGTGGTTCTTTGGGTAGTTAATAATCCAGCTTCGACGATTCTGACGTCTAGGACGACGTGAAACAGTTTTTCTTACGAGGGACGTCG
>JAHWXV010685105.1:0-12588 GCA_024586415.1 Phrixothrix hirtus | reverse complement strand
TTTGCAAACATTCTGCCAAGGTAAGCAAACTTATCCACTTGTTCAATTATCTCATTACCCAAATTCGGCTGACATATTTCCTTTTCATCTTTTCTATTGACAATATAACAATGTTTTCCTAAAAAAATGCGATGAAACGAGTTATCAGAGAAAACTCTAGAATTAAACAGGATTTTGTGTGTCCAGTAACTTGGATGGATGACTGTTACAATTAGCGTTCCCAAGATAAATGTAAATAATATTTTAATCACTTGTGTGGACGCCTGCGTATTTGTATATCTATATACGTAAGAGAAATTCGTGTGTTTCTTCATACCAGATTTTTTAATCATGAAAAAGTATTATCGGAATGGTAGATAGTCTCTTGACTGCAGAGATTGTGTCAAATATTCCAGAAGCAGAGGTTAAACGATTATTGGGTAAGGTAACAGTCCCCGTTACTAAAAAGACCGAACTTACAGGAAGAAATGACTTCCTAGTAATGTAAAAATAAACACGGTAAATTTACCAATGGAGGTGTACATTCATTCTGTAGTTAAACATTCAAAGTATTTGAATTTCGACTTATTTAGTTACAATAATGCGTTGAGTGTTCAAAGGAGCACACAAATAAAACACGTTGTGGATTCAACATTGCTCGCGTAGAAAATGCCGTACCTCAAGACAGACGAAAGACTGTCAGAATGTAGCGGAAGAGCTGAATTTGAATAAAGACACAGTGCGCACAATTCTGAGAGAAAATTTGGGGATGAAGAAATGGTTCGCGAAAATTGTTTCGAAGCTTTTCTCAGCTGATCAGAAAAATTCGAAGAATTCAATGCTGCCAGGACTAGATTGATGCAGAAAAAGGAACAGATTTTCTTGACAAGACCATAACCGGAGACGAGTCGTGGTTTTATGAGCTCGCCTTTAATTGAAACTACAAAGTATAAAGTCGAAACACCTGGCGAGCCAAGAACAAAAAAATCGAAGAAAGCAAGATCCAACGTGAAGACAATGGCCAGGGGCATGGTGCATCATGAGTGAATGAACAGTTCTACCTTGAAGTACTAAAGAGGTTGAAAGCGCGAATTGTTCGTATGCGCCCAGATTTGACGAGGAAAAATTCGTGGATTTTGCATCATGACAACGCGCCAGCGTACACATCACTAGTTGTCCGTGAGTTTTTGACCAAAAATTCAATAACATTGATGGACCATGCACCATATTTGCCCGACTTAGATCCATGCGATTTTTTCTCTGTTCCCTAAATGCAAGATGCTGGTTCGAAGGAAGCATTGGGGTGCGGTGGAAACGAATAAAAAGGAAACGACAAAGGTTATTCAAGAGTATCACTGAATATGAGATGTTTTCAGCAGTGGAAGAAACGTTGGCGGAAGTGTATATTACTTGGGAGGAAGTACTTTGAAGGGGATACTGTTGAATTATCCAATTAATAGTATAATAAAATGTTTATTCAACTTTTATACGAATTTTTTAGACAAACCTTGTATATCGATATCTTTGAGCGTGGGTGTATATTACTAGCTCGGTATCTATTTTGCACTCTTGCATGTGTAAGTAGTAGGTTCTACGTTAGTTAATTAACGTATATTTCATCACCCACTTCAATAAAAGGACATACTTTTCTACACATATATTTATATTCACCATATGTATCGAGCTATATGCTACGAACTATTCTATATTAGTTTGTCATGTAAATACCATCCCTTAGCTTGTTAAATATCTATTTGGATGTGTAGTGTTTTCAAACAGTTTTTGATCGGCAGGATGTAAGGTGAAATCTGGGGCTGATGTAATGTAGATTGTTTTTAATTAGAATAGCTATTTAACATAACAACTTTATATTGCAGGTTTTAGAATGGAAAAGATAGTTGAAAAATGTACAAGAATTTTTGGCACTGTTTTATATAGTTCGAAAACCTATTACACAACTAAAAACGTTCGATTGTTTCATATTGTCTTTACGGGGTACTCTGGCTATAACTACAGTTATTGAAGCACATCGCTATAACAATATTTGCAGCCGAGAGACCAAAAAAGTACAAAGGGCTATACTGGGGTTCAATAGATTCTGTTAAATGCTGATGTTGAAATACATCCAGGAACGCAACATTCAAAAGAGTCTCGAAATAATATCGTGACCAAATATTTATAAAATTAAGATTTAGGTAAGTTTGAGGACGGCAAATGTTCTGGTTCTTGTACATTCAGTTGTGGTTTTCATACTGTATTATTATCTCAGCAGGCAGATAAGAATTTTATTAGTGTTACGTTTTATTTAAGTATAAATTATGTGTCGCCCTCTATGTGTGGGTGTTATTTTATTTTGGTTTCATCTACTTCTAAAAACTTTAATTTTGTCGATATTATTATTAATACTACTTAAATAATAACGTATAATGCTTTTACAATCTGGATTCTTTTCTCCAGTAGCTTTTATAAAGTAAACATTAATTTCGTTAACATTTTGTTAGTGTTCCGGAATTGTGTTAGGTTTATTATAATAGTAAACATTCATTCTTTTTAATTCGTTCCCTAACGTCTTATAAAATGTTTGTTTCACAGTATGCTTCACAGTTACATGATCGATAAATTTGGATATAGAAATTTGAATTTCATTCTTGTAATTAATAATAATTGTGATAACGTAACAAACTATTATAATTATCCAATGTACACTTAGGTAACAACTAACAATAGATTTACGATACTAAACAATTGCGATAACTTCCCAGAATTACTTTCTAGATAATCTAACAGTTCTTATATTTTTAAACTCAAATTAAGGAAAACAAATCTTTATATACAAAAACTCCCAACAAACTAGATAACGTAAACATATTTATTCTCTTGAATTACCAACGTTAACTCCCACTATTCCTCCAGTAGCTAAATGTAGAAGGGAGTATTCCTAAGCTGTCAAAGTCCCAACCTTTTTTCACGACGATTCTATAAGTTATAGTGAAATAGAGACACTCATGCTAAACACAATTAAACATCCTAAAATATTAGGCGATATTAACATTCCAGGTTTCATAAATATAATATTGGATAGAATCAGTGATAATGAGGTAGTAGATAATACAACATCAATAGAGATTGACTCAAATAACGATGACGATAAATCAACATACTAAAAAAAGATACAGTTAAACAGTAGAATTGTTGGTCAATTTTGACTAACCGTGTTAGGCTGTTAAATTATTACAACTGTGGCTTAAACTATATACTGATTTTAATATAAAAGCTTACAACTATATTCAAAGACTAAGAAACGACAGATACGTTGGTGTAGGCATATTTATCGCTCACGATATTGTAACAAAATTAGAAGCAATAAAAAACTCAATGGAACATTCTGTAACAATCAAGATGGTTCCTTATAATTAAGATAGGTGATGTAATCACAATTGTTTCGTTACTGTAACCGCTTCTGCCAATTAAATTCAAGGTCAGCAATGAGTTATGGTATTACAACTTATTACATCATTATTATGACTAATTTTCTATATCCCTTCTATATAAATAGCAGATTAAATTTCCTTAATTTTTATTTTAATTAGAATCTTGTCCTGTCAGTTACCGTTACATATAAATAGAAATATAAACGTTTGTTATTAGTGTATTGTGAAATAAATATTTAAATTAGTAGATGTAAATAAGGAATCCTAATATTAATCAATATAAATAAAGATTTTAAAACAATTAAGTAGTTTCATTACAATATACATTGTCGTGAAATTCCTGTAACTTTAAATTTTAATTCAGCTCTAGAAGTGTGTGCAGTAGAAATCACTAACGCAGGGACAAACATTGCTTCTCTTTACAATCCTCCCAACGTAAAAGTTATTAAAGAAGATTGACACAATTTAATTAGGCAATTATCACCTCCCACCAATTTTTTTGGAAATTTTAATGCACACCGTAGTTCTTGGAATGCTCTAAATAGCAAAATTCTAGTCGAAGTAATGGATGATTTTGAGTTAGTCACCCTAAAAAATGGCACCACTACTAAAATGCCCCTAAATAGTAATAAATCTGTAGTAGACCTAACAATAACCTCTCTACAACTGCAAAGTCAACTTAGTTGGGAGGTAACATCAGACAACTTAAGTTTTGACCATTTTCCAATTCTTATACAATTGCAAATCAATGTCACGCCCTTTCACATTAACTCTTTTACTAAATGGAATGACTTATAGGCGAGTTGGGGCAACTTCCAAGCAAACGTACAGTCAGATTTCTTCCGTATCTCAGTAACAAATTTTACAACTAGCAATGATGAATTAGAATTTTTATTTAACATAATTTAATTAATTGCTTCAAATCTAACACCAACTAAAGGAGTATTGGTAGGACGCGGAGTGTGGAAATTATTAAGGCGCAAAAATATGCTCTGAAAACATACAAAAACAAGCCAATTTTGAAATTTACCTTGCATGCCAAAAGATAGCCGCCAAAACCAAATACCTCTTTAAATGAAAATAAAAATGGTGCTGGAAATCTTTCTTAAATAATATACATATAAAAGTACATCGGTAAAAGAAATATGACATGCCATGAGGTATAACGGGACTAAAAGTGTCTTAGGCCTCTGATGGTAGAGGATAATGACGTTTTGATACTGAATCAGCTCGTTGTTCCGGCAGCAACAGTGGAGCGTGGGGAGATTTTTACAGTATTCGTTCGTAAGAATGGAGCTAAAAATTCAGGACGGGTTTCAAGAGTCAAGATTGGGCAACGGTCGTGATTTTGGGCTCCACCTTATTTGTTGGTCAAAACGGAGGTTTAAATTACTGGAAACTAAATAACAAGGACTTTTAACTCCAACCGTAAATGCGATGTTCGTATTCGGAACCTTACAAGGTACTTGGTTTCTCGTACGCCACTGGAGAAGCCCTACTAGAATCGTATTGTTAGACTTACAACATATGACTGTTCCTTAAGTACTTAAATCTATTATTTTCCTGTAAGAAAGTTATTATTATAACGTATTACTAAAATTACGAAAAATTCTGAAATAATAAAAGCATCTGGTTATAATAAAACCATATGACTTATACATGCAAATAGAGCACATTTAGGTAAACAAATAATTACTAACTAACAAATTAATTATAAAAAAAAGAGAAACAGAAAGGATCTCCAAATTACTTATGTAAAGTCTACTTAACTATTAACAAAATATTGACCCCTTGAATTAAAGGTGGTCCAAAATAGCAATACCTAACTATACTAACTATTTGTCTTTACTTTAAACTTAATTGAGATTTGACGGTAGTAACTTCCCCGGCGAATGATTATTACGTTATGAAAAAAATATCGGGGTTTGAGGGTTGGATTCCTCTGAGTGAACTTGTTGCTTTGTCAGTGGAAAAGGACTTAATAACAGAAAAATGGCCACTTACTTGTGAGTGCTTGAGATTCATGACTAATAGCGGGACTCGATGAGTGCCTCAGTTTCTTACCATAATGTACCTGGAGTACTTTCCAAACATCCGGCCTATTTGGGCGAGGATTACAAAAATTTGACCCAAATCCTATTTGATTCGCAAGAAGCACCAATTATCCTGATTCTCTACGATTCAGACAATCGGTAGTTGATACGGGTAGCTAATTCGTATTCTTGAATTCGGAAACGGCAATGCCTAACGATGTCACGCCTCGCTGATACGTGCGTATATTTAAGAGCTCTGGTCTCAACTAACTTGTTGTATGTCTAAATGCAATTATGTCATCTCCAAATGATGCAATACTTGCCTAATCACAAGTCTGCGCAGGTAATATATAGCTGCAAAATATCTGATTAAGCACAGGATATGTAATATGACCATAGTTAACTAAATAGCAATTATTGATGTAGAAAACTTAATTAATCCGTTTTGAATAAAACTCGTGCTTTGATTGACACTAATTGATATAGTAATTACATTGTTAATTAAACAATATTCCCACTATATAATTGTAAATATGAATTTGCTATCATGAATTCTACTGTCATGTTCCCCTCGTATATTATACCTCAAATAGATTAACTCTGAAAACTATATTGGGCTCTGAAAGAAAATATAATTAGTAAAGGTAGAATGGATTCTACTCTTTTATTCCCTCTACGGGATTTCCAGATTTTTGTTCCATCTTCACAACAGAAGCACTTGCCATTAGAAAAGCTTTGCAGTAGCGCACATGGCAGTCAACTTCGAAAACCACAATAGTCTTTTGCACACTTTAGAAATGTCACACAAAAAAATTTGCTTCATTTGGATCATAGGACATTTAGGTTTAAGTGGAAGCGAGTATGTAAAATAATGAAACTAAAAAGATCTGCTATGCTGAAGTTCATTCACAAGTATCAGCCAACAGTCAGTTAATTCCTATCCTCCGGAATGGCGTTAAAAAAAAATGGGCAATATTATATAAACATAGAGCAAAAGCATCTGTCACGCTCTCTGGTACTTATATCGATTAGAGAGGCGGACGTAAAGTATTTAGTCAGGTGTGGGCTCTTATAAGCTTGACTAGCTCGGTAATTTTAACTTATGGTGCATGAGACATCTCAAGGGGTCCAATATTTAATTTATAATCCTCTGCCTTGAGTTACGAAGATAATGTTAAAAGGTTTTTCAACAGTCTAATTGTGTATCATTACGATTCAATGATACGACTCATATTTTATTTGAAATATTGTATTCTGTATTATTATTCAAATTATATATCTTCAATAAAAATATGATTATTTTTACACATGTATTTTTAAATATTAAGTTCATTATTTACACTGTAAAGTCCTTATGTTATACTTTGTACAATTCCATGGTTCTAAATTCTAAAGTTTACTATGCATTTCATGCTTTATAATAAAACTATGCTACAAGATATCAAGCTTCAGATTATATTTGTTCATGCATTATTTGTGTGTGTTAATGTGTATTTGTAAAATAACAATTTAGGTAAGGGGATAGAAACGGCGAGGAAATCTTTATGGTTATGCCTTTGTAGGTTACGAAGTATTAATTCAATTAGATGTCATGTAAGTTGTTTTCATACTTCGTATCATTGCAGAACTATATTCACAACAGCGGAGAATGTTCTTTTGTGGTATATACAATCCACTCAGAGGCCTCTATGAGAATGAACAGTGCAGCGGAAAATATTCTGGGACATTGTACATCCTTAGATATGTTTTACGATTGCCGTAATCTCTACTATAACTATCGGAGAACGTTCATATAGTATTAGCATAGACTTTGTGGTTTCCTTGAGCGTAATAAAGCGAAAAACGTCCTGGCCTATTACGTTCATGAATACCTATGACGAGTAAATAACTTTAATGGGGTATTTAATTGGCAGTATAAGGTTCAGGCAAGAGAGCCGGGAAGACTATGATTGTTCTGTGTTTGATGCTGGCTTTTATAGTCCATTCTTTATCATAATTGTCGATAAACTTTAACTTCTAAAAATTAAATTGTAATGAAGGTTTGCAATGACATCTATTTTAGCAAACCTATTATAGTTTTCTATTTATCTAAACTACTATAACTATTAAATTATGCTATTGCTCAATATATGGCCATATGAATTTAAGTTAAATAATTTACAATTAATTAGTTTTCTACTTTCTAGTTATGTTCAATTGTATCTTAACCACTAGATGGCCATACCTGTTCAGTTTTAGTATTTATTTACATTTGTTGACCTGTGCTGAAAATACAATGAACTTTCATTTCAATAATATGTTATTATGGTCTATTTTCGATTGAGTTCTTTACTGATTCTAAAATATTTAATTAAAATTGTTTTAAGGAATTCTTTTATGGGTTATACATTTTAATACATGTAATAATTTATAAATTAGACTTTATTAATTAAATTTAGTAATTAATCATGTTTTATCGATCTTGTGCAATATTAATCGTCTGTGTCGATATATTTTGATACAGAAAATATAAATACTGATCTGACGATTAATCAAGATCTGGGGAAAACGTAACACATCCACAAATCATTACTAAAGTATTCATCAGGAACTACCCAAAAACACTATGTACCTTTCTAGTTTAGCAAGTAAAATGCACTAATTACAAATAATTAACTCACCACTCTGCTCTCGCGATCATTACTTTATCGCAAATTTAAGTCATTTTCTTTCAGTGCAAAAAACCAATTTGCAACATCATACTTCCAGAAATATCTAAATATGAAATTTCGTTACTCACAAATGTTTCAAAAATTCTATCCACCTGAGAGAAAAGCATTTATGGAATTTTAATGAATTTTGGCCGTGAAAGCGAAAGTAGAAATATAAAGTTAGAATAACTACCTATTCTGTGGTGCTATTTTAAAAAAATGTATTTATTGTTAATTATAATTTTTGTAAGTGCCAAAGTAGTAGCACACTACATCCCTGTATTTCACTTTTGCTGCTAATTGACTGTAATCCTATGGATTAAGTGTATGCAACATCACCAATAAGTCAACACGACGTGAGGAACAAAATTAACGCTGCTTACAGCTAGTTACTACTGAAATGTTAATCAGTCAAAATTGTTATTCCTCGGAGACTTCAATGTTGCATCGAAGCTATCATTGTTTAAATGAACTTTGTTGAATCAATAAATAGTTTTGTTTAATTGAACGTCATGTAATATTGCCAAACTTCTGAATTACAGAAATGAATTCTAAGGCCATACGAAGACATTTACGAAAATGTAATATTAAGATTTTTAACACTATATTGTGCAAGAAATAACACTACGGGCCTATTTGCTAATTAGTAAACACCCTGTATAATGAATATGGCCTTTTCGCCTTGTGTATTCAATTTAAAATCGAAAACTTCCAATTACAAATCAAAACACACAGACTGTACGTGTGAAGGGTTCATAACCGCAGCAGGGTCATCAGTAAATAGTGTTACTATTATTTAATTACTTCCTACATTCACTTACGTTAAAACAAATTAATAAACTATAATTTAGAATATGAACTTTCTTTGAGCATTTGTGGGAACAAGTGACTTCGCGTAAGATAAAATTACACTTAGCTAAATGCTTGGCACTTGGACTAACATAGGCGTTGGAGCACGGCAGGGGGTCAACTAGTCATAGTAGTGACATGTCACGAACTTGATATCTGCGGGAGCTCATGGCGTCTCTATACTGAAAAAGCTCTACAAAACCTCAATCCCCTATTTAGAGCAAAGGAGGCGTCCACTATGGCAGACAGCGTGGTTAGCATGTGTTCTCTAACTGTTTGCTGATTAATATAAACAAAAATTCGGCTATTAGGATAGCTTTAACATGAATTTAAAGTTCTTAGCCTTTAAATCCAAAGACGGAAGCAAAAATAGAGAAGAAAGATGTTCCTAATTGCATAATATGAACAACACACATGTATGTCATACAACAGGTTTGCGGCGTGAACCCTCCCAATCAGAATTGAAATTCATTTAAATAAAAATATCGGCGGTTAATAAAAAATGAGAATTTTAAATTTTAGAATATTCACCCGTACTTAGCACAACTTAAACATCTACTTTGTCGTCTGGATATGATCATAAGCGACTACGAGTATTGTATTGAAAACACTTTCAGAAGCGTCGTTTTTTACCTAAGATGACCTGAAGACTGCTATAATTTTAAAGATTAACATTGTTACTAGAAAGGTATGCACTGACTTCTTAAATTTTATAGCAGGTGTGTGAGAAGGGCATTATATAAAAATAAAACGTGTATCTCTATTCTAACTTAGTTAAGGCGGAAATATATGGCACCCACGTATAAATGTCAAAATATAAAGATATTCAAAGTTACGAGTATTACAATATATTGGAAATATCTATCGCTTGGTTAATCTCTTGATGTTTTTTCTTTCGTGTAAATGTCATTTATTAACTAATACACTTTTTAATGTAACTTGAAGATAATATTCACTATAGGTTCGTTCGATTATCCCCTTCAAGCAACTTAGAGCAATTGATATTTTATGGCAGAGTCATCTAGTATTGAGTTATAGGAAGTGACAGTAAAATAAAGCGGGAATTTTAAATTCTAAATGAATAGAAACCGCTACATGTGTTAAAAGCCATATAACTGCAAATTCAAATTTAAACAAATATATGAACATTCACAAGGCTAGTCACCACCAAAATTGCATAACCTTACATAAAAATGTAGGCAGGCGGACAACAAATGTTCATATATTTGTTTAAATTTGAACTTGCAGTTATATGGCTTTTCACCCGTGTAGTGGTCCTATTCATTTAGAATTTAAAATTCCCACTTTATAGTGTTCGTTTGGTAACGTTACCCTTATGAGGCAGCGTTGTTTTACAATAGGGTGCCAATTGATTTAATGGCTTGATCTTTACAATGTTTAGGTGTAGAGTAAACGAGCCGTGATGCGGTTGATATATTCACCCTTAACAAGGTCCCCTTTGCGACGAACCCCAATTAATTTTTACAATGCACTCAAAAGTCTACTGTTTTTACAGTATCTAGTGTAATTTACTCTAGATTTGAATGTTATTTAATCTTCGAGATGAATACCTGTAGCTCTGAGGGATTTATAAGAATTCACAATAATTATTAAACGTTCATACAAACGAGTTTTAGTAAAAATAAAAGGCAATTGTAGCAATTTACAAATTTATACAAGAATTATGAAATAAAGCTTATTTTCTAAGCCCTAAGAGATAAATTGAATAATTAAGTTTATTTCAAGTTATACAAATATAATATTATTGCAAAGAAACCACAGTGTCAAATAACTGAACGTTTGCCTGCTTGTTATTGTTAAGACAATTTACCCCAACTAACATAAATATTGATTTAGGGCGAGTGGGTTTGCGTTCATATACAGTCTGTTCGATTTTCGCTGTCACAGCAGATATCTCAGCTACTGTTAAAGATATGACAAAATATTATAGAAGAAAGTTGTTCTACATTTAATTTTGTATTATCTGCTATAGCCAAAAATATAAATGAAAATCAAATGTGTTATGTGGAGCAAATACATTCACAATTTTAAATGGAATATACCCAATTTTATTACATATTCTGAAACTGTACAAAATTATCTTTTTGACAATATATCACATATTATAGTTATCTAATCAATTAAAAACGTAAATCGATAATTAAGGAACAAATGCACGCTTACGTAAGATTAGATCTTTATTCGAAAAAGCAGGCGAGGAAACAAATAAAATTATTTTATAAATACAACATAACATGAACAAAGTAACAATAAATTAATAAGTAAACTTAGTTTAAAGTTTCAATTCACAATATCTCGAGTGTTTGTTCAACGTGACTTCCGTTATTTTCATTACATTTCCGACACCTATTTATTAGATTTAGGTTTATTTGGCCACACGCCCTACGAATACGATTTTTAAGATCCTCTAGATCTTGTGACGTAAATTTGTTGTTTGAGAAAACCCCACGCGAAAAATCAAACATAGATAGATCTGGAGATCTTTTTGGTCAGTTGGTAAGGCTACGATTTCCAATCCATTTTGCACCAAACTTTTCATTTAAAATATTCCTGACGTTTTGTGCATTGTGAAACAGTGCTCCATTCTCTAAGAACCACATATTGCGTCGTATTTCTAGGGGTATATCATCTAGATGAAATTCGAATTTTGTCAGAAAAAAATCAACATATCGTTCAGCATTAAGCGATCCTTGTTAAAAATTGGGACCTACTATAGCATCGCCTAATACGCCAAGCCACACATTAATGGAAAATCTGTGTTGGAATCTGCATTCCCGAAATTGATATGAATTTTCCGTATCCCAAAAATGATCGTTTTTTCTATTAGAAATTCCGTTATTATTGAAATTAGATTCATAGCGCTAAAGAATTAAATTTAATAAATTTCGCTTATTGTTAAGCCAATTACAATATATCGCCCTTCTGTGAAAATCACCAGCTCTTAAATCTTGTACTAGTTTAATTTCATACGGAGCCATTTTATGCTGTTTTAGTACAGAAAATGTTTTATACTGACTTGTTCAGCCACTGCTTGTCGTACTGAATTTCGTGGATGTGCTCTAAAATACGCCAATACTAAAATAGTATCTTCATCATTTGCGGCACGTCCATTTCTTGACCTTCGTACCTGATTATTGAAATAGCCATTTCTTTGTAAATTACTTTCAATCCTTGCAAAAGTACGAGGATGTGGATGCCTCTTTTCTGGATACACCACAAAAACTTCTCTACCGTTGTCATTACATCTGATGTACACCCTTAGCATATCCATTTTTTCATCATTAGAATAATTATCACCCATTTCATGGTACTTAAGGTGAACATAACAATACGTAGAAATTTACTCAGTAAGTTTGACACTAAGCTATAGCAATTGTTTTCACCGTCTGCCTTCTCAAAGTGATGTGTTCAATTCGCCTGAGTGTGCATTTGTTATTTAATTATCGATTTACGTTTTTAATTGATTAGATAACTTCTAGCGGGCCGAAACGGGTCTTAAGCCTTAGGTGGTGGAGGGTAATGCCGTTTTGGTACTGAAATAACCCGTTGCTCCGGCAGCGACAGTGAAGCGGGGGGGGGGGGGGA